>RCUC01093765.1:0-10827 GCA_003697995.1 Taxidea taxus jeffersonii | reverse complement strand
AGGAGCCTGCTTCTCCCTCTCCCTGCCGCTCCCCCTGCTTGTTTTCTCTCTCTCTCTGTCAAATAAATAAATAAAATCTTAAAAACAAATCATTGCCAATTCCAATGTCATGAAGTTTTACTCTGTGTTTTCTTCTAGGAGTTTTATAGATTTAGGTCTTTGATTTATGTCTTTGATTCATTTGGAGTTGATTTTTTTATGTGGTATAAGGTAAGGGTATAATATAACTTCATTATTTTCAATGTAGATATCCAGTTTTCCTGACATTTGCTCGATGTCTTTTCCTCATTGAATGATCTTGGTACTGTTGTTGAAAATTTTTTGACCACGTACGTGAGGGTTTATTTTTGGGCACTCTATTCTATTTTACTAATCTAATTTTCTGTCTTTTTCTTTCTTTTTTTTTTTTAAGATTTTATTTATTTACTTGACAGACAGAGATCACAAGTAGGCAGAGAAGCAGGCAGAGAGAGAGGTGGAAAACAGGCTCCCTATTGACAGAGAGCCCGATGTGAGGCTCAATCCCAGGACGCTGGGATCATGACCTGAGCTGAAGGTAGAGGCTTTAACCCAGCCACCCAGGCGCCCCTCTCATTTTCTGTCTTTATGCTGTACCACATTGTTTCGGTTACTAAAGTTTTGTAATAAGTTTTAAAATCATGAAATATGACACCTCTAACTTTGTTTTTTGTTTTGTTTTTTAAAATATTTTTATTTATTTATTTGACAGAGAAAGAGATCACAAGTAAGCAGAGAGGCAGGCAGAGAGAGGGAAGAAGCAGGCTCCCTGCTGAGCAGAGAGCCCAATGTGGAGTTCTATCCCAGGACCCTGAGATCATGACCTGAGCTGAAGGCAGAGGCTTTAACCCACTGAGCCACCCAGGCGCCCCTGTTTGTTTTTTTTTAAATCAAGATTGTTTAACTATTTCAGATCTGTTGAGATTCTATATGAATTTTAGGATAGATTTTTCTATTTCTACAAAATACACCATTGAGATTTTGATAGGAATTGCACTAAATCTGTATATTGCTTTGGACAGAATGACATGTGAACAATATTAAGTCTTCCAGTCCATGAACACAGAAATCTTTCTAAGCTTTTTCTCTTATGAGTAGTTTTTACATATCTTTTACCCTTTCGAGGTCATATTAGTATTTTTCATTTTCAGTGTTTATGAACTCTTTATATATTAAGGATATTAATGTTTTCTCATTATTGTGGCAAATATTTTCCCCAGCAATACACTATCAATTTATAGAGTATTTCTGGACTATAAATGAAGTCAAACCCTTTTTAAAATGTATTATACAATCATATTTCCCTTTTTTGTATTTTCTTTTTTGAAATTATCTGTTCATACCTTTTTCATTTTAAATTACAGATTGGCATTTTTTATAATTTATCTAAAAGAGTTAATTTTACATTATAGTAGACACCTATTGGTCTAACTGCTTAACACCCCTTGTTAGGAATTGGCCTCTCCTCTATCCATACAGTTGCAGTGGGGCAGCGTGGTTTCATAGTGAACTTCTGACCCCCATCTCAACCCTGGCCACAGACAACTGGTCCTGGGATAGACATCAGCCCAGACTAAGTTATTCACAGCTTCCCCAGGAATTCAGAATAGAACCAACAGAGTCATGTCATTCTCTTTCCCAAGTAGCTGGGAAACCTACAATAAAACTTGAGTGTTTCTAGGAACCATTGATTACCATGTGCTCTGGGAAACAGATGGGGATCTGTGGAAAAAGGTAGGTATGAAGTAGAGAATCCAGGGAGTGAGTGGGACAATATTAAATATTGCTAATGTTTTGGAGCTGGTTCTAATAACTGAGATCTGGCTGCCTTCCCACCCTTAGTCAGTTTTAATTTAAGTTAGCTCAAGTGGTTCTCTGGCAATTATATTAAAAAGTACTAGTTAAGGGTGCCTGAGTGTCTCAGTTGGTTAAGTGTCTAACTTTGGCTCAGGTCATGATCTCAGGGTCCTGGGATTGAGCCCTGTAGTCATTAGGCTCCATGCCCAGTGGGGAACCTGCTTCTCCCTCTCCTTCTGCTCCCCGACCCCCACCCCCCATCAGCTCATGCTCGTGCTCTCTCTCTCTCTCTCAAAGAAATAAAATCTTTTTTAAGAAGTACTAGTTAACAAGTATATTTATTCAGTTATTTAACAAATAAATACTGAGTACTACCTGCAGGTACTGTTCTAGGAGCTAAAAATATACAAATAGTCAAAGTAGACATAATCCTTGCCCTCACTGAGCTTACATTCAAGAAGCAGGCAGACAGAAAACAGAGAAACAAGTAAATGTGTAGAATGTCAGTAGGCATTTGTACCATGGAGGAAAATAAAGCAACCCTTTGGGGAAGGGGCAACGCTAATGAAAAAAAAATGACATAGAGGTCTGAAGAAAGTGAGGGAGAGATCCTTGAGACAGAGGGAAGAGCAAGAGCAAAGACCTGGCAATGGGAGTGTGCCTCATGGGTTCCTGGCACAAAATGGCCAAATGTGGCTGGAGTAGAGTAATAGAGGGAAAGACCAGAAGGAGGCAAGATCAGAGAGGTGGCCAGAAGGTCCTGAGGCCGCTGCAGACTTTGGTTTCTACTTGGAATGAGATGGAAGCCACTGGAAGGGTTAAAGAGAGAAGTGATCTGCAATGTTGCAAAAGGATCACTCTGCCTAAATGTCTTCATCATATATCATCAAGAAGTCTTTTGCAATTCTGCCTTTGTTTAATTTGGATGATGATATTTTTTTGCCATGCAGAAGTGAGACTGTGGGGCTGTTCAGGCTCCAGGAGTCACCATTCTTCCTCTGTAATTGTGTAACCCAGAAGGCCTATAAGAGTTGGGTTTTTCTTTTTTTTTAATATGCTCAAAACATGATCTTTCCTCCTATTATCTCTTTCTTTTTTATGTTTATAAAGTCCTTCTCTAAAAATATCACTTATATCTTAATCTGTGTTTTCAAGTAAAATCTTGTATCTTACAGTTACATGGAAATTTTGAACCCCAAACATTGAAATTAGCTGTGTTTTGTTTTCCTTTTCCTATAACCAATTTAGAAAGATATCATCTATTGAATAATTCTTCCTTTCATCATTGGATTATGATATTTTTCTCAAAAACATACTGATAGATCTTTCAGAATTATGTTCTCTTCTGCTGTATTAGTTTTTTGTGCTCGCTTCGACAGCACATATGCTGTATTAGTTTTTCTTTTCATTCTTGTATCAATACCACAACATTTCAAAAAATTGATGTTCTGTGTTACATTTTAATTTTTGTGGAACAAGAGAAATGTTTCTTTTTCTCATCAGTCTATTCTTTCATGACCTCAAAGTCCAACAAGAAAACAAAATTCCACTAGGATTTTTCAATGGGACTGCCTTAAATTTATAAATTAATTAGAGAAGAAAAAAAATTAATTTGAGAAGGATTTATCTTTATAACAGCCAGTTTTTTCACCCAGGAATATAATCTATATCTCCATTTATTTCAACTTACTTATGTGTATTTCCTAATAAAATTTTGGTCATACAGTTCCTGGATACTCTAGGATGTTTTATGCTTTTTTGCTGCTATCATCAACATAATTTTTTTCATTAGTTTCTTGCAATCAATAATTGCTTATATATTGGAAAACTAAGCATAACTGCATATTTTACTCAATTTCACTTTATTTGGGGGGGTCCTTATTTAGTCCTACATTCACTCCTTAAGTATGTCTTAGTAATAAAGGTTTTCTATAAGAAAGTCTTCACAGTTTCCTTTAATTATCTATTTCATAGTCTCAAAACACCAACTAATGGAAACCATGACTTTGTCATCTCAATACACTAACACATATGCAAATTCTTGCTTAATAGGTCTACATTTCTTTAAAAAAATTTGTTATATGACTTTGGCAGATATCTAAGTGGATCCTCATATTAGCAATCAAAGACTGTTTTTCTCAAATTAACTTATTATGATTTATTTGATAATTATTTCTATTTATAGTTATATAACAAATACAGGAATATATCTACTTATAAAAAATTGAATATTATAAATAGAACTGAAGTCCCTACTTTGTCTTCATCCTCTATCCTGTCCTCTCCAGAAGTATGTATCTTTTCCAGAACTTTTTCCAATATATTTACTCCCAGAAAAGACACAGAGATGCTCAAATTTAATTTTACTTTCTATTTTTCAATACATAAATATTGTCAAACTGTACATATTATTCTGCAATTTACTTTTCTAAATTGTAAATCCCATTAGTACTTCCTTATTCCATGTTGCATGGTTTCCAAATATAGCTACACTAGTATATTAGCCATCTCCCATTCATGAATATTTTGGTTGTTTTCTGTGTTTTTGCAACCATAAGACATGTGATGAACACCTTATGTGCTTCCTAGAGAACATAGTTAAGTGGTAGAATGTCAGCTGAAATATTCTGATTTCTCATTGAGTTCCTAACCTACTTTCAAAGTCTTAGATCATTTTCATTATTCTTTCTATCATTAAATAGTAAAGCAGTATTGAGATGCAGGTATCCTCGAGACTTGAATTGGTTAACAAGCCGACTGGGGCTGTTGTTTTCTTTGTTGGACAGGGTGATTCCTGGAAACCTCATGCAAACAATCTCTGCTGTTTGTTTTTTACTTTGTACCGTTTGGCTTGGAACACTTCTGAAGTCGTTCAGTCCCTACACATCTAAAGGAATGACTGTTTCTGGGTACAGGTTATTTGGTGGTTTTTAAAACCTGGACACGGGCCTCTATTTTTGGAGGACTCAGTTCTGTGTACCTTGTTCCCCCATACAAGGGAGCCTTATGTAAGGGACCATTCATTACACCTCTCGAATGGGCCATAGGAGAGAAGCAATTTCACTCCAGCTCACTAGTTATTATTCCGAGGCATGGGTCAGAGTTGAAGTCTGTGAGAGAAACATTAATCTTACTCCTTTTGCATGGCTTAAATTCTGCCCTCCCATGTCTCATCGGTACCAATCACCCTAAATACCCCTCACTCTGTTCCCTGGTGTATTTCTCCTTTACCTCATTTCTTTATCCAATGCTGTGTGCACTTGTTATTTTCCCACCACTCTAGGCAAAGCATAGAGTAGCCTATACACCTGGCCTTATGAGAAGGATGATGGAAAGGAAATATTGTAAAATATCTTTGATTAATAGAGTAAATTTAAGCTAACAAAATCTTAAAATTACTTGCACTTCGAGTCCTATTGTTCTGGGTTCAAATTCCAGCTTTATTTGTTCATATCATAATGAGCAAATATTTGCCATCAAGCCTAAGACCTTGAGCCAGAAACTTAAACTATTTGAGTATCAGTTTTCTCATCTCTAAAATGGGTAAATAATATGTATCTCACATATGGTGATATGGGTATATGAGCATGGAGTGAGCACTTGCCTTTATGGCAAGAATTTGATAGGAAACACACTAGGTGACATACTTGTTTCTGTGTTGATTTAGGCAGATCTCGCCTATCATTCTTCTAAGGCCCAACAAGAGCGTGAATTCTCCCAAAGTGTGTTTCGGTTGGGCTACTCAGACTTCCAGGACGAGTGCAAGAAATTAATCAAACATCTTAATAAGATCACTAACGATACTCCTGGAAAGAAACACCTTACTTAAGGTTCCCAAAGACTTCTTTCCTGATTTATGACACAGAGGTACAGCATTCTCACAACAGCCTAATGTGGTCATGGCCCTCTGCTGCTTCAAACTTGTCCAGCCTAAACCCGTTAGCCAGGTTAGAGAGATCTCAAGTCCTCTGGACTTGCTTCTGTCTTACGTGTCTTGCAGTCTGTAGTCCACCTTCCATTCGGATTCAGTTTGTTTTCTGGAACCCAATGTGTCCTTCATCGTAGTGTCTAAGTTTTACACATTCCCTCTGGGTCATTGCAGATGTCATTTTCTCTGAGTAACATTCTTTGACTTCTCCGAGGCTGGATACCATGTAGTTCTGTGTGTTCCCATCATTTGCAGTGCCTCATTAGGACCCGTGCTCCTCCTATCATTGCCATGGTCAATTCCTTTGTCTGTACCCTTGACTAAAAAGTAAGCTCTTTGAGTACGGGACACCATCTCTTATCGCAGACTGCCGCACAGAAGACATCCAATCCATTCTTGAACATATGAATAAAGACTGTTAAAGAACAAAAATTCAACTGGGTAAATTTGAAGATCTAATTGGCTTTATTAAGCAATTGATGAAACCCGTGGCAGCCCATCTAGCAAGCAGCTCGGAGTTGTACAAAATGGAAGGTTTTTATAGGAAGGAGGGTGGAGTGAGGAATTATTAGCAAAGAAAAGAAAAGGATTGTTTCAGACAAGGTCACTTTCCCTTAGGGGAAGAGCAAGGGGTCTTATCATGCAAATTACCTCATCTTCCTTTGAGGGAGAGGGAGAGCCCAGTGACAGATTACCTCTCTGATGCTTATCGAGAAAATTCAGGACTGACTGGTGAAAACCTTTCTGAAGGAGGTTGAAACTACAATTAGTTTAGGTATTAAGCCCTGTTGGGGGTCTTAGCCTAAATGATGCCATTTTGGGCCTGTGGCTTTCTCTTCAGCAATAGATTGGAGCAGAAAAAGAATGTATACTTTTAGTATAATAATCTGACCAGCTTGTCCAAGTAGAAAATTTACAATGGGGAGTTGTGGGAAGTAAGATCAGGAAATAAATTCATTCCAGATTTTAGAAGCTTTTAAGAGTTAAATTAAGAGTTTGATCTTTATCCTACGAGCACTAAGGAGTTATTATAAATTTTACCTCCATGAAATGACATGATTATACGTTTATTTAGGAATATTAATTTGGCAGTAGAGTGCTTTACGGAGAAAATGAGTAAGAGATTGCAATGGGAGATTAGACTTGGAACTTTAACTTCACACGTACAAGGAAAAAACTGAGAAACGGTTGATAATTGTGACCTTTGAAAAACTTTGTAAGAGCCAAGTCTTCTTACTTCTATCCATTTTTTAGTCTTATATGTATTTCTATCCATTGCAATCTATTTTTTTTATTTTTTAAAGATTTTATTTATTTATTTGACAGATCACACAAGTAGGCAGAGAGGCAGGCAGAGAGGGGAGGGGAGAAGCAGGCTCCCTGCCGAGCAAGGAGCCCGATGTGGGACTCGATCCCAAGACGCTGGGATCATGACCTGAGGAGAAGGCAGCGGCTTAACCCACTGAGCCACCCAGGCGTCCCTATCCATTGCAATTTAATACAATGGTGTACATTTTACTAATGGTCAGTAACAGTCTCTAAGTGAATGAGTGAGGTATATAAAAAAAAAGACAGATGCCCAGGTTTTGGCAAGGAAGATTTGCTAAGACTTGCCTGGTTGCAGTGGAAGGGTGTCAAGTAGTTAATACTTAGAATAATTACAATTGCTAGAAATAGGTGAACAGAAACAGGATCCAGTTTATGGAAAAGGTGAGCCCAGAAGTCCACACTTTCTGAGTATCTTTTTCCTAGAAGGGAAGGACAAAAAGCAGTTCATTCGCATAATATCCTTAGCCTGCAAAGCATTTCATAGTATCCCCACTGTCCTTCTCACCTCTTTAGTAGCAGGAAGGAAGTTGCCAGAAGTTTGAGTGAGTCACCCACAGTTAAAAAGCCAGGAGGGCATGCCTTAGAGGGGCCTACACACTCCTGACATGGTTATCCGTGGCTAAGAATGTGAAGTCCCCTGACTTGCACTGAAAAGCAAATCCTGATTTGAATAAGAGCTTCATGACACTCTGCTTACATTACCTCCTCTTCAACTTTTCATCTCGGTTGAAGGAGATGAAATTCAAATTGCCCTTAGTGTACGTATACAGCAATAGTAGAAAGGAAATAAAAACCATGCTGCTCTTAGTAGAATCCTCTGGGTGGCTGTTTTCAGGGAAGGCACTCTTGGGTAAAGAAGTGAAATGTTGCAAAAATGGTTAAATTACAACTAAAGGGAAGGGTGCAAGTGAAGCCTGGTGATATGTCATCCAAGCTGGGGTTAAGTAAATGGAAATCACCCTCCACGCAGGTTTAACCAGTGACATTTTCCCCAAGGCATAAAGATGTTGACTTTCACGCATACTTGGCCAAGGGTCTGTGGATGTTGCATGCCAGCTGTGAACCATATGCTGCCCACCCGGATAGCCTCTGGATCTCCATTCCCTCACAAATTGCCCAGCTAGGGCACCCTCATGTCAATGAGACTAGCTGTGGCATACATGGGGTAGGTCATGGTTATACATTCACACACAAATATTGATAGAGTGCCTACTTGTACAACACCATGCTAAGTCTACGAGAGGTGGGAAAGAACCATAAATACCAACACAACTAAAGCATTCCCTGAGCCTAAACGGAATTTACAGTCTACTCAGGCAAAGTGCATCTCTTGGGAAGAAAAACAGTGCAAACTTTTAATACAGCATTATAAGAGATGTAGGGATCCCAAGATACTCTGTCCGCACTCAATAATATGTCCAAAAATCAAGAGGTGACCTGAGTTTGTAGGACAGAGGTAGAGCTTTCTTTTTGTTGGAGGGAAGATCTTACTGAGGAAAGTTGAGCGGGATGCTTTTGCTGTTCTTATTCAAACCTGGCCTGAGGCTAAGCTAAAACTGGCCAGATGAGTCAAGGAGAGATAAAACCATTAAACAACAGAGTGCCTGGCTTGCACAACCCAACATCTGCACTTGAAGCCTTTTCCTCTGCGTGACCAGTTCTTCTGATACTGCATAGCCTCAGCCTAATATTGCAACCTTTACTGTGCTGGGATTTTAAATTCACCGAACTTACTGTTTTAGGACCAGTAGGAGCTTTCAGCTGTCAATTATGAAGGATTAGTCAAATCCTTGGATAATTAATAA
This sequence comes from Taxidea taxus jeffersonii, assembly GCA_003697995.1. Lineage (NCBI taxonomy): Eukaryota > Metazoa > Chordata > Mammalia > Carnivora > Mustelidae > Taxidea > Taxidea taxus. Next base: position 1,950 of record RCUC01093765.1, on the reverse strand, counting down.
ACCAGGAAATGGAAGCATCTCACCCTAGAATTCGGGATTGTTGAGGCACATCAGGGAGGATCCTGGAGACCAACAGAACATGCTAGACCTGATGGGTGACCCTAACCTACAACTCTGAAATCAGACCAGAGGTCAAAGCCTGCCTTTTCTTTGCAGAACCTTGGTAGGAAGGAAACACTCTGAGATGAGATACAAAGAGTGTTCTCTGCTCAGTCCCTCCTACAAGGGGGAAAGACAATTGGAGGTTTAGAACAGTGTAAAGTTGCTCATCTTCTATTCTAATCCAGAAACCCTGAGAAATTAAAACTCCAACAAAAGCTTTCTAACATGATGGTTATTATAGAACCTTGGAGATCAACCAAGGCCTTTCTACTTAAAGCCTAGGGCAGCTGTTTAGCATACTGAGAAAGGGCTCCCATCTAAACGGTGAGGTGTCGGACATGGGCAAAGTGAAGAAAGTGATTTCAGGTTAAGAGCAAATCCTCAGGACGGGTACCACTTGGCCTCTTGTTCACCTGCAAACTCCTTTTCCCTCAAGCTTCGTCTCCTCTGGAAGTCTTCCCTCACTTTGAGCCACCACGTTCCGTGCCCCACCCTCCATAATTGCATATCACATGGTAATGCAATGAGTCATTCAACCGCATGAATCCCTCTTTAGACAGTGAATTCATGGAGGGAAGAGACATCTTAATCACTTTCTGTTCTCAGTGACTACTACATGTCTAATATGTCATAAGGATTCAATAAAAGTTTATAGACAGAACAAGTCCTTGGGAATAATAGTTGATAATGTTGTGGCCCAGGGGCCCGTTTCTTAAACTGGAGTCCTGGGGCTCCAGACAGGTGTTTTGCGGGCCCCCATGGGAATGTGGGGGAGAGAACTCCCAAGTGTCCCTTCTCCTCCTGTAATGGTCTTTGATCCAAGTGGTTCTGCTTTGGGGTCTTTTAAATAATAAGAGTTTGTTTGTTTGAAAACGGTTTCAAAACTTCCAGAAAAATCCTGGAGGTAGAAAAAGGAGGAGCCTTTGGGACTATATAATACAGTACCAGTGGGCTATTGTTACAGGATAAAGGGGAGTCAGGCCATTCAGTAGTGTCATGGAACAGGGTCATAGCCACAAGACTGAGTGTAGGCTAGTAGAGAGAAGACCTGTAGAAGGAGAAAGGTGGTCAAAGAGATCTGAATCACTCCTCAGGGCCTCCATTTGGTCATTGGCTATGGACCCGCTTCCTTAATTTGGCAGACAAAGCCCTACTTCCTTCTCTTGCTCTTCCCACTATCTCACTCTATATTCCAGCTGCTCTTCCCTCAAATACCACATGATATTTCTTGCCTCAGGATCTTTTAACAGGCTGTTCCCTCTGCCTAGAAAACAGCTTTCCTGCTCTTCTTTTCTGGGCCAGTGCTTCTTTGAGTTTCTGGGCCAGTGCTTCTTTGAGTTGTCCCTTTCTGACATCCTACGTCCCTCAACCTAGATCAGGGTGGCTCCTTTATTCCCTGGATTTCTAATTTAGTGGGCTTATCACAATTGCAGTAGTCCGTTCAAGGACTGCTTCTGTTTCCCCAGATGGGTTTTAAGTTCTGAGAGAAGGAAGTTCACCACTGTAGTCTCTGCACCTAGCACAAATTCTTAAAAAAATGTGATTGGCAACCTCTAAAATTGCCCTAATGATCCCTACCTGCTAGTATGCACAGCCTGAGTCATCTCTTTACCTGTAAAGAGTAGCTTGCTTCAAACCCATAGAATTCAGCACTGTTGAGGGTATGTGATTTGCATTATTAGGCCACCAAAGATGTTAACTTCTGTTTTCCTGATTACCTTCTCACTTTACATGCTTTGATGAAGCAAGCTCATGTGTTGGAAAAGCTCAAGGAATCAAATCCAACAGCAACATGAGCTTGGGAGGAGACGCTTCCCCCAGTCAGCCTTTGGATGAGATCTCTGCCCC
>RCUC01093763.1:0-11784 GCA_003697995.1 Taxidea taxus jeffersonii | reverse complement strand
CACAGTCTCTGCGAAACACGTCTACAGGAAAGAAATAAAAACCTCCGCTTATACCCTTTTCTGAGGACCACGCTCAGCCTAGGCAAATACTCTCTTTGATGGAAAAAATGGGAATATAATATTCATCTCTTCCTTCCTCCCTCTCCTCAGTTTCAGTATCATGTGCATGGATGGAAACAGCAGGGGCGCCAATATAATTACTTTATGAATAATTAATAAGGTACTATTATTACTACTTTAAAAAAATCCCATTTTGCAATGTGTCTCTTGAGAGTAGCTGAAGTTTAATTTAGCCAAATAACTGTACTGCATTAGCTGATGCGGCCCATTATTTTTAGGCTCAGAAGATATTTCCAGATGTACTGAGACTGACGACCTATCACTCTTTCTGGGGGCCACTTTCTTGGTGTGCCAGTGACATATTTGGCTGTATTACTTTCCAACGTAATGGTGTAAAATCAGTTTAATACACTATTATCCAGGTATCTGTAGTAGAGCTCATTTATTCAAATCCGTGCTATCTGGTCTTCACAGAACTCGTGCTCTCAATACACTCCTTTTTCACACTTGCGATATGAAGTCCAGTGAAAAATACCACACCCAGATAGGTTGTATAGACTTAGCCATTTAAATATCTCTAGTTGATTATAAAGTACACACATTTAAAGGAAACCTACCAAAATTAACTGTGACTGGGTGAAAATTTATTAAAACCATAATATTTGTTTTCTTTTGTATACATCTCTGTACCTTCTACAATAGGCATAGGTAACTTTTATAATCAGAAAAAAAGAGAGGTAGTTAAAAAAAAGTGTGTCTTTTTGAGACCTTTGCCCTGATCTCACAGAACACATTATGAGACATTTCCACTGCATACAGAGGGATTTCAATTTGATGACAGGGCCCCTAGCATATCATCAAAAATAATTGACTGGAAATGCAACCCTGAGAGCTTTATTACCTCTATCCTGGCATCTGTGGTTTACAGCAGGAGAACTGATGCTTAGGTCATGAGAGGGCACCTAAAACCCTGATCCCAGGCACTCTGTATGACTTGTTACACTGTGAGCAAGAGCCTGTCTAAATAAATCTGGTCAGAAGATCCAAAATTTACTTGAGTCTAAAGAACACAGAGGTTTTTCATTTTTTCTCAGAAGCATCTTTAGTATTTACTCTGGAGATAGTAAGTCCCTATGGTGAAAATTACCAAGTCTCTGCTTCCATCTTGCCTACTGATTCAAAAGAAGAAGCTCTTAGAGCTAGCCCTCTACCACCCACTAACGTGGCTTATAGCCACAGAATACTGACTTGCTTGAGATTAAAATGCCACCAATCTCTTAGCCCAGATCGTTCCCAGACACTCATGGTATGAGCACTTTTGGAAGTCAGAAGCCCTTAGGACCAGGAGCAAGTCCCACGGGACCTAGTCTGGAGGTTACCCGTAGTTCCTCTGTACCTCTCCTCATTCTACCCCCATCGGTGGGCTCTGACACCCGGGGCACTTTGCCCCCGGTTGAAAAGATGGGACCTATTCTTTCTTGTCACTTTGTTAACATGGAATTCCAGTAAGGCCTTGCATTCCCAATGCATTTTTACTCTGACTTTCCAAAGCTACATCCCTAAGCTCCTAGCAAACGTTCTCAGTGTTAGAAAGCCTGTCGGGCACCAGACTCCCATGTGGCCTTAATTTCTTTCTTTTTTTTTTTTTGAGAGCTTGTTTGGAGGTTCTAGCAGGGGAGCGCAGCTACTCGTATACCCTTGACCGAAGAAAGGTCCTCTCCTCTATCCGGGAAGGTCGTCCTCTTCGACCGATCGCACAGCTTCGGGAGGGACGCACATGGAGCGGTGAGGGAGGACCATGTGGCCTTAATCTCTGATGCTCAAGCCCTCGGCTACTGCTCTCATTTTGGCTCCTAGCCCTTTTAGTATCAACCCCCTCATAGGGATCTCTTCCATTTTTACCTTAAAAGCTTTCTTTCTGGGACTTCTTTCTAATAATGGCATCTAGCCAGCCACCCCAGCACAGCTTTTCCCACCTTTTCACTAAAAATAGTCATTCACTTAAAGGTGCAAATATACCACTTCCTAAGCTAGCACAGATACCCAGCCGGATGCCAGAATCTGGGAGCAGGAGGAGAGAGAAGCTCAGATGGGTCAAGCACTCATGTCTGCCTTGCTCTTTTTTTGCATGGAGTATATCTTACTGGTGATATTAATATTGAATTATGTTTATTCTACCAGGAATAAGCTATAAGTGTGGCATGGTACTATTATATGCCAACCCAACTATTTTTAACTTGACAAAATGCTTTGAAGAATAATACATTTTTCTAGAAGAACAAGCACTTGATAATGACTAACAATACCCTGAAAAAGGAAAATAATGATGGGTAATTATCACACCAGATTCTAAGTCATATAGATAAAAAAGAATAGAAACACAAATATAAACTCTAGTGTACATAATATTTTGGTGTAAGATAAAAAAATGGTAGTTCCAATCAGTTCAGGAAAAAATGCATTATTACATAAATGATGTTGGGATTATTGGCTAACCATATGGTGTTTTTAAGTACCTTCTACTTTTCAGGAAGAAAGCTTGCATTTCTGTGTTATTTTTTTGTTGAGGATGTGATGTACAACATGGTGACTATATTTATAATACTATATTGCATACTGAAATTTGTTAAGACAGGAGATCTGAAACAGGATAGATGTTAACTAGGCTTACCGCGGTGATCATTTTGCAGTATATATAAGTATATATAACTTTTCATTACAAGAAAAAAAAATGTGAGGATATGAAGTGATAGATGTTAACTAGGCTTACTGTGGTGATCATTTTGCAGAATATATAAGTGGAATCATGTTGTACACCTTAAATTTGTACAATGTTAAATGTCAATCATATCTGGAAAACCAAAGATTTGTGACACATATTATGGACAAAAATGTGCCTAGCAAATTTTTGAAAACTAAATGTGTAAAGAACTTCAACAAGTGAAAACAAAAGCCTGAATAGAAAATAACAAGGAGCACTGTATTAGTTAGGGATTAAATTCTGCTGTATGTAGCAGAAATCCAAATAACAATGACAAACAAGATAAGGGTTTATTTTCTCTTGTAGTGAGAAGTCTGATGTTGTCAGGTGGTTGCTGACACTACTTCAACACTTATAGGTATCAGAGCTGAGTTTTCAACAATTATCTTGACCTTTTCCTCATGGTCACAAGATGGCTGCTACTTCTCCAGCATTGTGACTATTTTCCAAGCTGGAAGAGGAAGAATGACAAAGAGGCGTATGCCAGCTGAGTTTCCTCCCCATCTTTAAGGAGATTTTGCAGAAGCCTCAGCCTACAAATTCCAAGTCTACCTGTTTTGTGAGATTTTGCCATATGACATCCCTATTTACAGAGCAGGCTTTGTAATGTCATTTTTAGCCAGGTGCCACCTCCAATAAAATTAGGGTTGTTAGTGAACAAGAAGGGGAGAATGCTTAGTAGCCAAGTAGCAATATCTAATGTAGTCAAGGACAGACAATTCATTAAAAGAATAGATGTTGATGGTAAATAAATAAGCATATATATTCATTAATAATCAAAATACAGCTTAAAGTGAAACTGGAAGGACAAAGTATAGGCTTAGTAAGAATATGAAAAAAAAAACCTGACATATTACTACTTATAACCCTGAGGAGGGCAGAGCAGAGAAATAGAACAATTTTAGTATCTTCATCATTGTTGAACTGCTAGAATCACAAACAAAAAGAACAAAAATTCTAACTCAACCATTTCTAGAGATTGTACCATCTGTGTGATTCCTGTTATTTGAGATAATTTTTAATTGTTTATCAGGCTAGGTTTGGGGATATTTATTTATTTACTTATTTAGATTTTATTTATTTATTTGAGAGAAAGAGAGATTATGAGTGGGGGAAAGGAGCAGAGGGAGAGGGAGAAGCAGGGTCCCCCCTGAGCAGGGAGCCTGACAAAGGGATCATGACAGAGTCAAAGGCAGACTCTAACTCATCTGAGCCACCCAGGCTTCCCAGGATCTTTTTAAAAAAATTTTATTTTTTAATTTAATTTTATTTTTTAAAGATTTTGTTTATTTATTTGTCAAAGAGAGAGAGAGAGTGAGAGAGAACAGAGAGCAAGCACAAGCAGGGAGAACAACAGTTAGAGGAAGATGCAGCTCCCTGAGCAGGGAGCTTGATGTGGGACTCAATCCTAGGACCCTGGGATCATGACCTGAGCCGAAGGCAGACACTTAGTGACTGAGCCACCCAGGCATCCCAGGACTTTTCTTTTTAAATAAAAGAATGGGAAAACAATTTAGCCAAGAGCAGTAATATTTAATACTTATGTTGTCTCTTACAAACAGGAAGTCAGGGGCACCTGGGTGGCTTAGTCAGTTAAGTTTCTGACTCTTGGTTTTATGATCTCAGGGTTGTGAGTTTGAGCCCCATGTAGGGCTTGGCACTCAGTGAGGAGTCTGCTTGAGATCCTCTCTCTCTCCCTCCCCCTCTGCCCTCCCCCCGTACGCGTGTGTTTTCTCTCTTCTCTCTCAAATAAATATGTAAATAAAATCTTCAAACAGGGGAATTCCAAGCACACACAAACCATATAGATAAGTATGAACATATAGATAACTGTGAACAGAACTTGCCCACTGCCCTTCTCCAGTGCTTCCAAGCTTCTGTGGAGCCTGTTTTTCTCCTACTTCCTTATCTTGGTCCCTAAATCCTCTTTCCTACCCCACCCTGTGAAGCCACTTGAGGAATATAATTTCTTATGCCTAGACTGTTGTTGTTAGTTTTTCTTTTCTTTAATCCTTACAGATCAACAGCAGAGAAGAAAGCTAAGCAAACAGGGCCTGAATATAATGCTTTGGCAAAGTGAAGGGAAGAAAGAAGTCCGTGAATCCTCAAACATTAATACTCATGCATCAACTATTTCTTGAGCACCTACTATAAGCCAGGGACTAAGCCAGGAGCTATGCATTAACAGTGAATAGATAACCATGATCCTTATGCTCAGGAAGCATAAAATTACTGGGAAAAGACAACAGTAAGAAAAGGAAGTGGATAAAGCAAGGAATTACCAATTTCAGTAACTGTGCGGGAAGCACATAGAGTGCTATGAGAGAAAATAGCAAAGAGGAAGGGGAACTGACTCTTGATTGAACAGCCATCCACATTTTCTGAGTGAAGTATAATTTAAGCTGGGAGCTGCTCAGGTGAACAGTGTGGGGAATGATACCAAGTGTGATGGGAGCAGTGGCCTCCCGGGCTTCTGGTGTGGCAAGAGTAGGTGGCAGGTCACTCACTGAGGTGAGGGGATCAAGGCTTAAACTTCAGAGATGTAAATTTTGAGGAAATCTAATTACAGATGTAAAGTGACCTTGCACTCAGAGAAGAAGTGTGGACGGAAGGATATACATTTTGGATTTACTGCACAGATATGATATGTTAAGCCATCAAGTGGCTGAGATCCAGGGAGCAGGATGAGAGAAAAGTGAGGCTGCTTGGGAAGTAGGAAGACTAGGGGAGGGGTGGGTCGGGTCATGAAAGCCAAGAGAAGAGAGAATTTCAGAAAGGGTGAGCTCAGCGATCAGGAAAGAGCAGGTGCTGGAACATTGGACTTGGATCTTTAACGAAGACAGAAGGGTATTCCAGGAAAAGAACCCTGTTTGGGTGGGGAGGCACCTGGGTGGCTCAGTCATTAAGCATCTGCCTGTGTCATGATCCCAGGTTCCTGGGATCAAGCCCCCGAATCATGTTCCTTGCTCTGCAGGAAACCTGCTTCTCTCTCTCTCCCACTCCCCCTGCTTGCATTCCTTCTCTTGCTCTATATCTCTCTGTTAAATAAATAAATAGAATCTTAGTTTAAAAAAAAAAAAAAGGAAACCTGTATGGGAAGAAACAGAGAAATCGGGGAATACTACTGGGTGTGTTTGAGGCATAGGGAAAGTTTGGGGCATTTTACAAAAGGCATTGAACGCAGGCTGAGAAGCAAGCCATGAAAGGGCATTGAGTAATTTTAAGAGGGGCTTCAAATAACTTGCTCACTGCATTTAGGTTTTTACCTCACTACGGTATTGCGTGAGCACCTTGTCTAGAATCCGCTTCTTTTCTCATGGGTCTCTACCCTGCTTTACCTTTTTTTTCAGTATTTGATGCCACGTATCACCGTTATATATTATGTGCTTACTTGATACTTCAAATTCTAGAAAGGCAACCAGATGAGCACAGGGATTTTATTTAGTTTGCTGCAGTATTTCTAGTGACTGAACAGGACCTGTCTCCTGATAGGTGCTTAATAAAGGGTTGTTCATTAATAAATGCATCCATGCAATGCGAGAGAGTATCTGAAAGTGAGGAAAAATGGGTAGAGTACGGGTGGGGATTTTGAAGATTAAAGTAAGATTACGAAATGTTCATTGGTGGAGAATGTGAGAACAAGTTTACTAAGGAACCATGTTGCAATGTCTGGTCTGTGTTGAGTGCTCATTTGAGAAAGGTAACAGTCTAGTTGTCTTCTCTTTAGTAACATTCAAGCAAACCAAAACTTGGGATCAAAAAGTCAGATATCTGGGTTTATCCACAGCTGGAATTTTGCCACCTTCACGATTACGCAGCAGAGGGAGAGGTAGACAGAGCTGAGTATGGTAGATTGTTGCAACTATACTAAATAAAGTGGATAGCAAGACAGGAAAATGGGGGCACCTGGGTGGCCCAGTCGGTTAAGTGACTGCCTTTGGCTCAAGTCATGGTCTCGGGGTCCTGGGATTGAGCCTCACATCCTTGTACAGTGGGGAACCTGCTTCTCCCTCTGCCTGCTGCTCCCCCTGCTTGTGCTCTCTCTCTCTGTCAGCAGGGAGTCTGCTTCTCTCTCTCCCTCTGCCTCTCCCTCCTGGCTTGTGTTCTCTCTCCCACTTACTCACTCTCTCTCTCAAATAAATAAATAAATAAATAAATAAAATCTTAAAAAAAAAACAAACAAACAGAGAGTGGGTTGATAGGAGAGGGAAAATTGTGGAGTTAGTAGTGCAGATGATGTTCAAGGATTTTAATAATTATATAGCACATGAACTGAAGTGAGGGTCTGTTGTGTTTGGGGAGGGTGATGTTTGAATTTGTGATTTAGTCTTTTTTTTTTAAGATTTTTATTTATTTATTTGAGAAAGAGAGAGAGACAGAAGATGAGCAGGGTCAGGGGGGTGTATTGAGGGGGAGGGGGGAGAAGCAGGCTACCCGCTGAGCAGGGGAAACCTGATGTGGTGCTCCATCCAAGGACCCTGTGATCATGACCTGAGCCAAAAGAAGACACTTAACCAACTGAGCCACCCAGGTGCCCCTGAATTTGTGACTTTGGATTAATCTTTTTTCCCCCAAATTAAGACATAGATACAATAAATTATGTTATATCAATATGAATACATGTAATTATAGTGAGATATTATGTACACATTAAATATGATGTATAAAAAGAGCACTTAATAAGATAGAAAGGTATTCCTGGGGTAAAAGTGATAAAAAGGAAACTACAAAATAATATAATACCATTTTAGGAGCTTAAGTGGAGTAAAGACTGGAGGAATGCATACTAACATGTTAAAGATTGATTATCTCTCAGATTATACATCATTTTGATTTTTTATAGTTCCTAAATACTAAAAAAATATATTAACTTTGAGAATAAACCCTAATATATTTTTTTTTAATTTTATTTATTTATTTGTTAGAGAGAGAAAGAGCGAGCACAGGCAGACAGAGTGGCAGGCAGAGGCAGAGGGAGGAGCAGGCTCCCTGCCAAGCAAGGAGCCCGATGTGGGACTCGATCCCAGGACGCTGGGATCATGACCTGAGCCGAAGGCAGCTGCTTAACCAACTGAGCCACCCAGGCGTCCCTAAACCCTAATATTTTTAAGAATTACTGGTCTTCAGAGTCTTCTTCTAATGTGCAAAATTACTGGGGCACCTGGCTGGCTCTTTCCATGGAGTGTGCGACCCTTCACTTCGGGGGTTGTGAGCACAAGCGCCAAAAAAATGCGCATTTCGTACAAAATGGAAAAGATATGGTACTTAATGGTTGGTGTTTACACCTTCCTAGTCCGAGGAGAGATTCTTACACATGAGAGAGGCCATCTCTGTGATATTCAGATGTGGGCTCTGCAGGTGCAGAGAGCAGCTACACTGCTGCTGGGGCTAGTGGGGGGCACCCTCTGACCTCTCCAGTGCTCTTCCAGCCCACTCCTCCCTATGCTGACTATCCTGAGAACCACATCATGAGACCAAAGAAAGAAGGACCTTTCTCACCCTACAGGACATACTGTAGGAAACCACCTCAAGGTATCTGTAAGCATGTAGGTAAACAGTGTCCCAGGAGGCCACATGGCAAGGGGAAATGGATTTTAGAAAGCATTTACTAGGCTGGGTCTATTTCCCTTCCTGGGCCATTTCTTGAGAAAGAATAGGGCATTTCTGCCCCATTTTAAAACCAAATCTTCACATTTCATCCATTAGGAGGTTATTGCAAAAACAAAAAATCAAAATAACAAGTGTTGGTGAAGACCCAGAAAAATCGGAACCTTTGTGCACTGGCGGTGGGAATGGAAAATGGTGCAGATGATGTGGAAAACAGCAGGGTGGTTCCCCAAAAGAACTAAATATGGGATTACCATATGACCAACAACTTCTGCTTCTGGGTGTCTATCCAAGAGAGTTGAAAGCAGGGACTCAGGCAGGTATTTGAACACCAATGATCATAGCAGCATTATTCACAACAGCCAAAAGGGAGAAACCACCCAAATGCCCATGCACAGCTAAATGGGCAAACGCAATGTGGTCTCTCCATACAATGGATCATTCAGTCTTAGAAAGGAAGGGAATTCTGACACAGGCTACCACATGGCTGACCCTTGAGGACATCACGCTGAGTGAGATAAGCCAGATACAAAAAGGCACATGTTTTGATTCCACTTGTGTGAGGTACCCAGAACTGGCAAGTTCGTAGAGATGGCAAGTAGAAGAGTGGTTGACAGGGGCTGGAGGAGTGCTAGTGGAGAGTTATTGTTCAATGAGGACAGAGTTTCAGTTTGGGAAGATGAAAGCATTGTGGAAATAGAACCGTCAGAGTGGTGATAGTTATACAATGTAGACGTACTGAATGTGCTGAACTGTACCCTCAAAAATGGTTAAAATGGGAAATATTGTTACGTATTTTTTTACTAAACTTAAAAAAAAGATTTAAGAGGGGCGCCTGGGTGGCTCAGTGGGTTAAGTCTCTGCCTTCGGCTCAGGTAGTGATCCCAGGGTCCTGGGGATCCAGCCCTGTGTCGTCGGGCTATCTGCTCATCAGGGAGCCTGCTTCCTCCTCTCTCTCTGCCTGCCTCTCTGCCTACTTGTGATCTCTGCCTGTCAAATAAATAAATAAAATCTTTAAGAAAAACATTTAAGAGACATATTAAAAAATCAGGTGAAAATAATTTCCAAGTATTTCCCACATCTTTGTGAATGCAGTGGCTTTTACGGGACGCCATCACTTCCGCAGCCAGTGATATGTTTTGAGTCCCCTAAAATGGCCGTGCTAAGGCATACTAAGGGTTGTAGTCTAGCGATGTTTAGGTCTTTAAGACCTACCAATGTGTCAAGCAAGCTCATTCTTCAAGATGGGACATTTTAAACAAATGGTCCCTTTCATCTTGTTATATATTAACTCATTGGCTGAGATCTGTTTTCTTTAATCCCCCATGGGAAAAGGACTAGAACTTTGGAGAGCCCTCATGGTGACTCTCCATTCTTCCTCCCGCTATATTTCATCATTTGGATGTTGATGTTCTTATGAACACAAGAGTTCTAGTGTATGCATCACAAAACCCACAGTAGAACTCAAGAACCTGATTCCATAAATGAATACAAATACAAGGCACAGGCTCCAAGGGTCCTCCAGTTCTAGGGGCAGAGCACTCTCCCAATGGTCTCTCTGCCTCGGTTTCTCCTCCCCATCAATTCCTGTCCAGCCCATCCCTTGGTGCCAGTGGACACTTCCTGGCTTCTATGAGCTGCTCCAAACTTGTGTGCTTTAACCAAACTACGCCGTGCTCCCAGATTTTCCAGTTCTGTCCCCCTTGCAGTGTTCCCCTTTCCTGGACAGCCTTGCCATCCTTCAAGGCCTAACAGAAATGCTGGTTCTTCAAGGTACCTTTTTAGATTCCCTGACCAGAGATAATCTTTCTCAATCCTGGGAGCAACTTTAGCTTGTTGGTTCTCTCTGTCCTACAGTATTCACTGTTTTTCTCTTTTGACATAAGATAATCTACTTACATGACATAATTCCTCTGCAGATAAGGTTGCTGGTAGATGATATTGATACCTGCTGTGTCATCTACAAGCCAGGAAATAGGCTCTGGCTCTCACCGCATACCAAACCTGCTGGCACCTCGATCTTGGACTTCCCAGCCTCCAAAACTGCAAAATGAATTGTGAAATAAATGTTTGTTGTTTAAGCCACTCAGTTTATGGTACTCTGTTATAGCAGCTCAAACCGGCTAAGTCAGTCTCTTATTAATACCCCTATTTTCCGAAAAGCCAGGCACATGGTACATGTTGATGGGCGCTGAGTGAATGTTGAACAGAAAGTGCAGAGATCCAATGACCTATTTCAGGAGTCACTTGTAGGGCACGTGTTCAATTTAAATCCTTAGCTGCAAGTATATTTTTAAAAAATCGAGAATGCTTCATAATTTTACTTTGTTGCCATTCTCCCATGTCCTCCTGGGTGATTCCTGCCTCCCACCCATCCCCAACCGCTATTGGCTTTAAACGATAGCAGTGAGAGCTGAGCTTGAAGGAGAGTGGAGGAACCATGCCCATGACTGGCAAAAAGGGCAAGTCGCTGCAGTGCAGACTGACAGCAGGTTGCTGCATGACTGGGCTCAGTGTGTCACGGACTGATTAGAACTTCGGGTGTGGTGTGGAGAGATGATAATGCCCCTCCCTCCCCTTCTTTGCAGAGAAGTGCTTTGTGATGCTGGTTTGGGGGTGGGACCGGTGTTTGGACTCCTTCTCTGTGGAGCAGATATGTTTTGTGGGGTGGAGGGATCCGGACTGTAGCTGAGGCCTCATGGTTCCATGATCACAATGTTTGCATTTATTGCAGTCTGACAACATGCTAGGTACTGTGATGGGCATTCTAAGTATCGCTGGCTTTCCCGACCATCCTCGCTGGGAGGCATTACAGTTAGCTCCAGTTATGGTCCTGGAAACCGAGGGTTGTGGCAGTTAAGTGACATGTTCTGGGTCAGAGCAAGGGCCAGGGGACTGAGACTGACTGTGAGCCAGCCTGGCTGCCGCCAAAGCCCAAGCTTCTTTCCCATCAGCAGGTCACACTCTTAGTCATGCAAAGCCCAGATGAGGGTCAAGACGCTGATGTCTCCCAGCTTGGGTGAGGAGTGGAAAAGTGCATTAACACAGAAACCTGTCAAAAATACCGTTCTCAAAATGAGTGCTTTGGTGGTTCGATATTTTATTTTATTACTGTACTGCAATTTTGCAAATTGTATGTTTGGCTCTGATTGATCTTTCACACCATAATTAGTTCAAGTGACTGCTTTAATGTTTCCAGGCACGCAAGGAGAGAAATACACCAGGAGTCCTGCAAACTCTCTTCTCTTCTCTCCCAGAGCCAGCGCCCTTTTATGAGCAGGATTTGCTGACCACAGTCATCTAATGAATCTCATTTCTTCCTGAGAGCCTAACATGAGCACTTTCAATCAGGCATC
>RCUC01093744.1:0-14734 GCA_003697995.1 Taxidea taxus jeffersonii | reverse complement strand
TTTTTTTTTTAAGGACTTGAGCCTGAGTGGGGGTGTAGAGGAAGGATAGGGGAGCAGACTCCCTGCTGATCAGAAAACACAATGGGGGGGCTCTGTCCCAGGACCCTGAGATCATGACCCGAGCTGAAGGCAGATGCTTAACTGACTGAGCTACCCAGGTGTCCCTTGGATATTTCATGTGACTATGAGCTACCTAACTTGGTAGCATTGGCCTAGGACAAGACTTAATAGCAGGTAATAATCTTGTTCTTTATACCAAGCACTCTAGAGTATCTTCACAAATCCACATGGTAGAAACTGAACCTCCTAAGAGAAGTCTCATCAATGGGAGAACAAACTGCTTCCTTACTGTTCCTCAACTTAACCATATGCAGTCTGATTTCAAAGCCATTTCTCTTCACTACTCCACACTCACATGTCCAAGGCACACTGGCTTCGGGAAGATCATGAGTTATGGGATAGGAAAGCACTCCTGAACTCCTAAATCCTATGTATTCTGCACCCCCTGCAATGGTGAGGATCCTCCTTCTGCTGTCTGTCAACTGCAACTCTGGCATCCGGTGTCCTCAAGTGTGGACTGAGATTAAGAGCTCAGTGTTGGAAAATACAACAGTGCCTTCCAAGAGTCAGTATCACATTCACCCTTCCCACCCCCAGACATTTTGAAAACTTAGTGTGGCCATTCTAATTGTCACAGTCACTGGAGGTTGTCGATGCTGGCCATGGGCAGGGCTCCAGAAACTCCAGAATGTCTCTAAGTGTTAACAGCCCAACCCTGTGCATAACTTCCATGTAGGTTGTTTTGTTTTTGACTGGAAAATCTGAGCTTCGAATGTAACTGTTATACTGGTGGATAGCCATCTCGTTTTTCCCTGGACAAGTTTGGCTTTTGGTAATGTTGTGAAAACAAAACATTCAGGAATGTCATGAAATATCATGCCACTAGGGGTATTTGTGGCCACCTACTGAGCCACCCAGACGCCCCTTTTAACTTGTGGCCACCTCCATGCATTTGTACTGGCGTGCATTTTTTAGCACCTGGGGTTGCTATATACATGTAAAGTTCATCACCTCTTCTAGCAGAGTTGTACCTGAGAAACAACGTGTATCTTAATCTCACATCTTCTCATATCTGTCTTCTCCTGAAAATACGCTCAGTAGCTATCATTTGGATAGCAAGAAATCAGACTGTTTTAAATCTAGAAAAACCAATCACTCCCAGCCTCTCTAAAACCCCAATACATTTCTTCAGATACCACTAGAACAGCTATAAACTTCCAGAACCTACTAAAATTCTGTATGACCATGCAGTTAAAGCACCTACAAACCGGGTTACTTACTGACTTCAGTAAGTGTACGTTTGTGTCTTACCAGCAATGTTCTGTGGTAGAGGATAGGGAATTAAGATCTTTGGACGCTGCTAGGAGAGTACACACTCATGAGGGGCTATAATGGAGAAGATAGTGGCCATACATCAAAATGCATCTAAGTGTGTGCATAACACATCACTGCAGGGAGATAACAAAGGTAACATGTTCACAACTTAGGGTGGCTCTTTGAGTAAGAATATCTGCAGGTCAGCAGAATTTTGAAGAGCCTTGATAGTAAGGAATGTTTAAGAATCCAATAAGCCAATCAAGAAATGGGCAGAGGACATGAACAGACATTTCTGCAAAGAAGACATCCAGATGGCCAACAGACACGTGAAAAAGTGCTCCACATCACCCAGCATCAGGGAAATACAAATCAAAACCACAATGAGATACCACCTCACACCAGTCAATGGCTAAAATGAACAAGTCAGGAAATGACAGATGCTGGTGAGGATGTGGAGAAAGGGGAACCCTCCTACACTGTTGATGGGAATGCAAGCTGGTGCAACCACTCTGGAAAACAGCATGGAGGCTCCTCAAAGTTAAATAGAGCTACCCTACAACCCAGCAATCACATTACTGGGTATATACCCTAAAGATACAAACGTGATCTGAAGGGGCACGTGCACCCGAATGTTTATAGCAGCAATGTCCACAATAGCCAAGTTATGGAAAGAACCTAGATGTCCATCAACAGATGAATGGATAAAGAAGATGTGGTATATATATACAATGGAATACTATGCAGCCATCAAAAGAAATGAAATCTTGCCATTTGCGACGACATGGATGGAACTAGAGGGTATCATGCTTAGCAAAATAAGTCAACTGGAGAAAGACAATTATCATATGATCTCCCTGATATGAGGAAGTGGAGATGCAATGGAGGTGGGGGTTAAGGTGGTAGGAAAAGAATAAATGAAACAAGATGGGATCAGGAGGGAGACAAACCAAGAGACTCTTAATGTCAAAACAAACTGAGGGGGTGGGGGGAGGGGTATTGGGAGAGGGTGGTGGGGTTACATTATAGGTTTATAAAAATAAAAAAATGAAGAAAAAAGCACTTCAAAGGTGCATTAGAATCTGTTGCATTTGAAAATCTTTTTGAAAAAATTCTAGATAAAGGACTTGAAACAGTTGAAAAATTTAACACTTACCAGTCATGCAATTATGGCAAAGTCCCTTCACCCCTTCAGCTCCCCCATTGGTAAGGGTGAATGCTACCCTTGGAGAGTATTGAACAGGAGTATAGTCAGGCTAAGAATATAGATGAGCTATCACCCAAAGCTTGGTGTCCTAACACTTTAAGCAGACATGTGTAGTATATTCTATGCCACATACAGTAGCCCCCTTGAGGGGGGATAGGTTCCAAAACCCTCCATCGATGCTTGAAATGGAGAATCACAATGAACCTTGTACTTTTTCTGTATATACATACCTGATAAAGCTTAATTTATAAACCAGGTACAGTAAGATCAACAAAACAGAACAAGTAGAGCGATCTACCATAATGGAAATTTGTGAATGTAGTTTCTCAATCTTCCTGTGCTATATGTACCTTTTGTGATGTGAAATGCCAAAACTGCCTGTGTGATGAGAAGTGAGGTAAATGGTAAATGACATTAGCATTGTGATACAACACAAGGCTACTATTGACCTTCTGAAGATAAGTCAGGACGAGGATCACATACATTCAGACTGACTGTGGAACTGAAACCGTGACTTTCAGTGGCTATATGTGCCCCACTGAGAGCCATTCCTTGAATGCAGTGTAGTGCCAGGGTACCTGTGAGTTGATCTGGGTACAACTATAATCTGCTTGAAGGAATTGCTTGGTTCTTAAATGTTGGACCATTCTTGATGGTCTTTGAGTTATATTATCGGTAGTCCTAACTTTATTAACACTTGGTAGTTTTTATTTCTTTTAAAGTAAGAAAACTAATACTGTAGTCAAAACTACAAAGAGTCCTTAATTTTTGAGGACCGAGTATGGTGAAACATTTTGATTCCAGTTCTTTGTCCACCTGTACAGGACCTTGAACTTCCCAATGCCAGTTTCCCTAAGTAACTAGAAATAACCTCTCCCCTACAACATTGGCATAACAGTGAAGTTCTTGTACTTAATGAAATACCTGTAGACTTTCTAGGTCAGGTTTTTTTTTCTCCCCCTGCTGGCTGTTTTTTAATCGTACCTCTTAGCATCTTCTCCAAATCTGTTATTTGTAGGTACATTCTGAGGTCCATGTTCTAGGTATGCTCCAGATCATACCCGCATTTGCTTCTATTAGGGACCTCTAAGGGACAAGAATAATGGCAAAAATCACTTTATGGAAGAAAACAGAGCTTATTAAGGGACTAGATATGGCAATACCATGACCTACACATTATACTCCTAACTAAAACACTGGAGAAAAACAAAAACCTTATTAAGCCACTTACACTTAAATAATAAATTCTCCTAGATGTGAACATGTAGAAAATGTCAGCACATGAATGGGGAGGACTAACATCAAGACTGCTCTCTGAGGGGAGAGGAAAGGAATGAGATGAAAGTTACATTTCACTTAAACCCAGGTCCACATCAGTACTAGTCAAATGTGGGTAATCGTGGTTTGGGAAACTTCAACCCATGGGTGTCCTTTTGAGCATGAGCTGGGTCAAAGCTCAGAACAAATGTGCACTTTCAAAGCTGTGTGCCAATTGCCTCCCACACTGTTGTGGTCCCTGAAGGTGCTGTAGACACAGTAACTGGCTTTGAATTGTGAAGCTGGTTCACGCTACCAGAATGGAAAGCCAGGTCTGGAGTAGGTCTTGTAGCTTGAAACCTCTGCTGTTCAGGAGGTTTGAAAGGGGTAAGCAGCGTCAATATGAAAGGAGGTCCTATGTCATGAGCCATATCTGGGTGGGTTTTTCATTGAGGGTGGGAGAGTGCTTGTCTGAAGTGGGGCAGGCCTCTAGAGCAATTAGAGGGAGGGAATGGACCAAAATCTGGGAGCTGGGGTGGGGGAAGAAGGAAGTTTGAGGCAGGAGCTCAGAACACTTGGGGGCACTTGTGTATGCCTAGAAAACTATGAATAATCACATAGGACTCCCACTCAAACCCAGCTGGGGGTTTAGCTCTGGCACAAGAACTGTTCAGCAGGAGTAGGAGGACTAGTAGAGTATGACTAGAATCTTGACCTCTGTTGCTTCAGTCACTAATCTCTGGGGTTTTTTCCAGCAGTTATAGCTTTCTTGCTCTTTCCTAAAGTTACAATGACTTTCTAAGGGTCACTGTTGCTTACCATGAAGCTCCTCTCCCCTTAAAGATCACGACTTTCATCATGGGCCAGCACCTGCTCCATGGATTGCTAACCATCTTTCCTGCATCTTTCTATACAATGCAGTAATTCCTCTGTGTATTTGGGATAGTGGATGGCCAACCTTTCCAAATGGAGACACATGGTTACCAGTGGAGGTCTGACAATCCTCCCTGTCCAATCTGTTTTCCTCCCCATTACATCACAGGTGTTATCCTCCAATAAACCTTGTGCATGCATAACTTTTTCAACATCTGTTTCCAGAAGACAGTTTTCACCACCTTCCCAGGGCCTGATGATGTGTTCTCTCCCAAGGGATTGGTCATGTGTTCCATATCAGATGCTGGCATCTTCAGGTGCCCAGTTCTCAATGGACAGCTCAGGTTGGATAGTTGCATGGTGTCTTAGGCTCTGGAAGGGCCCAGAAATGGGCCTGGAGTCACATTCTAAACCTAATGTAACTGTTGGTAGGAGAAGGCATGTGTTTTGGGGCTCTGTTCAGTACCCTCTGGAACAGCCACCTCAAATCCCAGGGGATCTGCAAAGCCTAAGGAGTAAGACCCCTTTCCCTACATCTCTCTAGATACACCAGATGCCAACAAGTCAATCTTACTATAAACATCCTTCTCTCAAGGTTTGAATGGCTTCCTACCTACACCCCAGCATAACTTCCAGAGTACGTTTAGGTAGTTGTCAGTCCTTCTTGGATTGCCCTCCTCAGTCCTCCTTCAGCTAAGAAAAACTCGCTTTAGTTTCACTGTCGATTTCTTTCAGGGATGCCTGTCTGCATACTATCCTGTGTCTCTCTCAAGACACTGCATCTGTGAAATGGTTTCCTTCTGTCAGATAAGGAAAGCTTCTAGTGGCCACCCTCCCACAGTGGCTCCATTTGAAATCCCTAGGATCTGCACTGAATGGGTAAAATACTCTCCCTTATCCTGCAAACTTGTACCAGGAATTGCATTCTTCCATGCAAAGGCCATTAAGATTTTTCTCTATTCTTGTCCAAGTGTTAAGTCGTGTCCTATTCAGTCTGTGTTCCATTGACACCCGGGATTACTTGCAGGATTAGTGTCCAATTGTTTTCTCCCTCCTGCTGCCTGAGGAGCACCACTGGAACATGAGGTCTTCAATTATTACTAAGAAAATTCTTGCCGACAGTCTTGACCTTGCTTGTAGTGTCTAAATCCAGATTTTACTATCCTGCCAGACTAATGGAGACACTCATTTATATCCCTTGTAACAACTTCCTCCATCCTCAACCCAGGGCTAGTGGCCATGTTAGAAGAATATTAAACAGTCCCAGTAGAATTGGAGATCATAATTTGTAGAAGGTGTATTAATCTAATCAAACTCTGTAGGATCCTAGGGCCCTGTAGAGAAATCTGGATTAAATCTCTCCATGTAAGGATGCCTAGTTCCAGCTTGACTGCATGGCCCATGCTTAGAAGGCTTCAGTATTCTCCCAGGTGTACTTGGTCTCCTACCCTGAGACCTCCCCAGGCAGCTTTGGGCAGTAGTCTAGGGTCTGTGAGAAGGCCCTAGAAGTGGGTACTGTTCCATAGGATTCCTTTTAAAAGTTTATTTTCCACCAGATCCCAACCTCAAGTGCACGTGGCTTAGCATTTCTGCCACCAGGGGATATTTTTTTCCGTGAAGACTCCATTTTACAACTGACCTGTGGACCACAGAAAGGTAAAAGTGGTACCAGCCAGAGTATCCTGACAGCATTCCTGTTGCTAGGAGACAACTGTGTGTGGGAATCTGACAGAGTAGGTGAGGGTGATGAAAGCCCCTATGTTGGGAAAGCTAGATCTTAGTGGGCATCATAAATTAAGGGCAGATAGTGGTGTTGCCTGAACCAAGACAGCACCATGATGTCTACCATTTTGTACTCCTGTCTCTGTCCATCAGTCTGGACTCTGTAGTGGGAACCAGGTACATCGGCAAACAGCATATATTGGCTTTGGGCTCTTTGACAATCCTGAGGGGTGGGGATGGCAACTTCTTATTCAGTTACCTAATTGTAACATGATTATAGACACCAGTTCATTAGCCAAAAGACTAATCTGAATGCTGTGCCCCATGGGCCTGCCTTAAGCCCTTGGCTGAAAAAGCTGTGGACCTATGTTCCATCCTGCTCCCTGCTTTCACCTACAGTTTTGGGCTTAAATCCTTGTTACAGTTGATTCCTACCTTACTCCAGCTTCCATCCATCTGTACAAATGCCATTTATCCTGTTACTTTTCTACTCAAAGCTCTTAAAAATTCAGCTACCTTATTTTAAAGCCACTTTACTTCATTCTAAAGTATAGTTCTTTAAAATCTTCTCCCCTTGGAAAACCACTCTTCCTCCAATGTTCATGTTCCTTAAGTTTCTGTGTCAACTGCCCCATAATTTGAGGTCCCTCCATTCTAGGTTCCAAGTCCCCAGGGGCTGTCTGAACCCCACATTGTAGCAACCCCTATATAGAACTCTGTTCTAGGTATGTCTAGGAAAACGTTTAATAAACTAAGCATAATAAGAAAATAGAATTATAACCCATTAAATGAATGTGATCTCTTAAAACGTGCTTACACTGTACTCACCCTTGTGATGGAAAGGATAAAACTACATGTGTGACAGGTAAAAGACAGACACTGTAGCACATCCACAACGGACTTGACAATCAGGAAGATGGTCTATTTCTGCACTGTGATCGCAGGTAACAAACTATGCAAGGTGGAACTGTGGATAAGGGCGACCAATGTACTACTCCATGATTTTGGATTTTGAACAGTGAGCCCCTTGTGTATGAAAACAAGTGAACAAGTGTAATGACTATAGACTTGGCCTCAGGACTAGGGACTCATTGCTAAGGTGAAAACAAATAAGTTGTCCATACAATTCCTGATAAAAGAGAATCTAAGAAACCTATTGTGGAGCTTGATCCATAAGAGGTCACACCTCCCTGTTGGAGAAAATCTTAATACAAGTCTAGGTTCTCTATATATAGTAATGATCTGATCTTATGGTACAAATTCTTGGCATTGATTGCCTTGGAAAGTCTGTTTGGCATATGTAGGTGGTTCCTCTTTTCCCTGTTTTATAGGTTTGTAAAAATGCTTCTCTTCCTCATGCCTCCTCTTGTTTCTTCCATCACTTTGGTTTTAACGTTTCTGATAGTGTTTCCTTGTATAAATTCTCTTCTTTGAAGGGAACGGTTTCTCATCAGTGGTTAGAAAGCTAACTTGTGCTCTAGAAACACTAGGGTCTTTACTTCCATGTCCTTGAAGCCAGCCCATCTGACCCTTAGGAAGCCATTCCAGCCCTCCTTTAACCCATAGGGATCTGTGCAGCTCTTCCTAAAATTTTTAAAGTGCGTCAAAACAGGGTTTTTATTTTTAATGCACATTAGACTTTAATAATAAAAATACTGTGGGTAGTAGAGTATGGCACAATTCTGAGTCAGCACAAGGTCTTCTCATCTTGGTTCCTCTTAAAAAGGCACTTTTACCAATCTTCAGCATTAGAGTTCTTAAACTTTCATAATGGGTGTATCAAGAGCTTTGGGTTTTTTCTGTTTTATGGTTAAAATGCAACATATATAATCCACTTAACAGCCAGCACTAGATTCTAAATAGACGGTAGAAAATTAGACAAATATACTGAGCTTCAGTAAAAAAAAAAACCTACAAAACAAAGTGGCATATGGTGTTTAAACTTGAAGGAAACCACTTTGACTATGGGCGGTATGAGACCTGTGTTTGGTCTTTGTCCCTGGTTCCTGGCACAAAGATCCAAAACATCCTTAGAATTTCCTTTTTGAGTGGTAGGAGTGTCTTCTGTTCTCATAAGGAGACCATTTTGATCCCCTGAGTTAATGCTAATGAAGTGACATAGAGGGGTCCCCCTAAATAATCTTTGGGTTTATTTGGGTATTAGGGCTGTCCCAGAATGAATAAATGATTAGAGGATCGGATGTTTCAGCCCTATCCACTGACTTCCAGGAAAAGAAAGTGTGGGGGCTGGGGGTCAAACTCTAGAACTCCTAAACATGAGATCTGATGAGCTTCTGGGTTGGTGAGCACATAGAGGTGCTAGAAGGATGGGTGTGCCTGGAGGATCATGAAAGCTCTGTACCAATGACCAACCCTCCCTCTAGCCCCCCCTCCAAATTTGCCCTATGCATTTCTTTAACTTGGCTGTTGAGTTGTATCACTTGGAGTAAACCTGTAAACATAAGTATTTTCCTGAGTTTCATGGGCTGTTATAATAAAATGAACCTAAGGAGGGGATGTAAGAACCCCAGACTTAGTCAAGTTGGGGCAGATGTCCATGTTGCCTTTCTAGTTGTCTGGATTAGAAGCCATTTTGAGGGACAGTTCTTGAGCTGGTATCTGACCATAACCTCAGGTAGTCAATTGAATTGTTGAACATCCAACTGGTGTCTGACTGGTGTCAGAAAATTGGTTGCTGTAAGAAAACACCCAAGACCACATGAAAAGACTCTTTAATCCAATACTTAAAGCTAGGTCTGAATGGAGTTAGAAATAGTGTCCAAGCAAGATTTTGGCAGACTCTTTTGGAGCATGGCTCTATAACTACATATTGGCATTTACAAAGTAAGTTTATTTCTTAATGGAAGAGACTACTGATGTGTCTAAGTCTTTAACATTAAAGATCTTACCAAAATTAACACACCATTTATTTATAATAGACTACGCTTGGGGATTTTATCTGCATTTTTCTCCTGGGTTCTAAGGACACTACTGAAATGGTCCTGTCTAATCATCAATTGCTTGCTAAAGTAAATAGCACAGACTAAAGTTGTCTTAGCAAGATTCACAAGGCTCCTGCTCAAGCTAAAACATGGCTCCTCTTACTGTGACAGTTCTCACTGAGTGGTCTGAAATGCTAGTTTTTGGTGGTCTCTAACTTTTATTTGGGGGCAGAATTAGAATATGGCTCATACCTCCAAAATAAAAATGGCATAACCCTGTAGTCTAAGAACCATTGGTAGTCTTCTCAAACTGAATTGCATCCCTTAAAGAGCTACAGATAATAGTTACTGAGTAGAATCCTTTTCAGTAGTTATTTGGGGTGGCTGTCAGATGGCTTTCAAAGGCTTGATGTTATGAGTCAGTGACTTGCAAGAACAATCAGCATTTTTAATCTTCAGTATCCAGAATATCTGATGGTGTCCCATGTGGTATTGCTGCAGTTCTTCCTACTAAAATCTGGTACCACTTAAGTCCCTGATGTGAGCCTAATGTAATGTATTGAGTTAGAGGATCCCAAGCCTTGGCTGGTAAAGATACATACTTTATCCTGCTAGAAACTCCATGGATGTCCCATGTACAGGACAAAATGCTGCACTTGCATTTACTTTGTACTTTTTATAGGATTAGAAAAGATCCTTGTTCCTGTAGATGTTGAATGAGATTTAAGTGTTCCTTGAGCCCTAGCTACATCTTACCTTGCCAGTATGCCTCCTTGACTATGCATGTTGGGTAAACCTCTGAATGGAGCTGGACTTCTGTGTTGAAATATCATGCAGCAGAGTTCTTAGTCCATTCTTATGCAACTGGTTCAACTAGCTTTGCAGTTCTTTACTACATCTTCACTGGAAAGGCCTAATTCTGGAGTGTTGTACAGAAGAGCACCAGATAGGGACACCTGGGTGGCTCAGGTGTTTAAGCAGCTGCCTTTGGCTCAGGTCATGATCTCAGCATCCTGGGATCAAGTCCCACATTGGGCTCCTTGCTCAGCAGGGAGCCTGCTTCTCCCTCTGCCTGCAACTTCGAGTGCCTGTGCTCACTCTCTCTGACAAATCTTAAAATAAATTTAAATAAAAAGACTTTAGAAAAAAAACACCAGATAGAATAAATGGAGAAGAAGCTGTTGTGACCATGGGTCAGGGCTCATCCCAAGTGGGCACTAGAACCCACAGAATCTGCTTGGAATCAACAGACCAATGCAGACCAAGCCTGTAGTGGAAAGTACCTTGTATAGTTCGTATCTGTCTTACTGGGACATCTGTATCCCTTATTTCACCACTTCCCTTCCAGTGTAAATCTTTGTAGTCCTACTGGATGATTTTTCCTTCCCAACCCTTTCCAGAAGGAAGACTGAAAAGCATAGGGTGTACCAGTAACTTTGATCACAGAATTTGTGATTGGCAAAGGCTATTAATCTAAGTCCTATGCAAGAACTTGAGATACTCCTATTTTGAGAATAGCTAATGAAAAGTTCTGTGCTTCCTGTGTTTCAATTCAAGCAACTGAGTACAAATACATACCCAATAAACATTTCATGGGTGCTGGAAAGATTTCTAAAGCTTAAGTGCCTATCAGTGGTTAAACAAAAAAAACAAAAACAGATACCTCTGCCCTAGAGGATAGAACAATCTTGACTGTCTTGTTAAGAAGAAAATCTCTAAGATGTTACTCGCCAAGAGTGGCTGTAGCACAGGGAAGGGTTTTGCCTTGCAAATGTGGCCTGGAGGCCTGGAATTGGGGCCTATAACAAGTTTACCTGGTGGTGATAGGAGGGCAGGTTTGGAAAACATGGATGTGATAGGTAGCTGAGAGTCTGGAATAAGAAGCCCATGTTTTGGGAGGTAAGAGAACTTTAAAAGTATCTAACAGACTCCTTGTATGCAAGGGAGAAATCCTGAGCTGAGAATACAAGCATGTACTGTTCTGGGGTATAGGTGGTGATGTGACTAAGCTCCTTCATGGGAGCCATCTGAGGATTTGTGCAGAATGTTAAGGTGAATTTAGACCCCACCCAAGGGATACCTACTATCCCTAACACTGGCTATAGAGTGATCATTTAGCATCTCAGCTAACAGGCAGAAAATCATGGTGGGCCAAGGATTGCTGAGTATTATGTCCGGATTGTGCACTTACTCGGACTTGAACTTTTTAAAGTTTTTCAATGTTCCAAGATCCATTGTTTATGCACCATGCCCAATGCTCCATGCAATATGTGCCCTCCTTAATACCAACCACCAGGCTCACCCAACCTCCACCCCCCCAAAACCCTGTTTCAGTTCAGTCTCATGGTTCGTCCCCCACTCTGATTTCCCCCAATTCACTTTTCCTTTCCCTCTCCTAATGTCCTCCATGTTATTCCTTATGCTCCACAAGTGAGTGAAACCATATGATAATTAACTTTCTCTGCTTGACTTTCAGCGTGATGAACTAAGTAATCTAGCATAGTTGTCTAGGAAACCATTTTGGGGACATCCTTACTTCAGTCCCAAAGTTTGGAGAAAGATTATACTCTAGAAGGCTATGTACTCTGAATGTCTTCCTTGGCGCCCAAGGACAACTTGAAGCTATCTACAGAAGGCCCCAATCATAGGGTGATTTATAAATCCTAAGTGAAGTTGCACTAGACTATTCATCCTGGGAGTTAGGAGGAAGAACATTTTCAGACTTGACCTAGTCTTATGGAATGCTTCCCCACTTCTGCTTTGAGTTCTTAGTAGTTATAGAATACATAAGTATTAGTAACTCTACTGTCTGCTCTGCCAACAGAAGCCCTCTGGGTTTAAAGATCAGGCTGCTCATTTTCCCATCTTAAAATTTCCCTCCCTAGTGCCCATTAATAATGAATTCTACATATATCCTTGTTCCTAAAGTCATTGCTTCTTAGCTGCTACCCCACCCCTCCCCCAGCTCCCTAGGCCTGGAACCTAGTGTTCTCCCATCTTGTGGGGGCAGCTTCCAGGACTACCTGGGTTTCTGTGCTCCACTGAAAACCATTCACTCTGCACACTTCCATGTGGTGCTTGTGCCTCAAATAAGCCTTCCTGTTTCTAAGCAAGACCTTTCCTTGACTCCAAGTGTAGGTATTACCAGCTTCTCTTATCTGGGTGGGGATAAGAGCAATCCATGTTCAGAATAACCTCTTAAATCTGCAAAATTAAAAACAGGTGGACTGTTCTCCCATTTGAATATGGAGTAAACGTCCTCCTGACCTCAAGTCCTCTGATCATTTGCTTTACCAGCCAAAATCCATGTTGTAGCTAGTACCTTTCACTCAAGAAACCCAATTGCCTCTGAGGTTCCTGCCTCAAGGGAGAAGCTACTGGAAGTTCCCATGAGCCACTTACCCTTCTACTAGGCAGGTGAGTTCAGATAAACCTAAAGACTTAAACTTTGCAATTCACACTATCAATAATACTTTTCTAAGTTATTAAATAGAAAAAGCATTCAAAGGTAGACCTCAATAACTCTCTGTGGAGGTGAACTGACTTCTTTCACTCTTGAAAATCTCCTGTACCTTTCCCTGAACTCTCTGGAAGCTTTTATCCTATAACAGGTGGTAATTTCTACACCTGACTGCTTTAAAATCCTGACTTATTCACCCATCTTTCAACAACAAAGTATAAACTAATGCCTCCCATAGTAAATCAAATATTGCCTATAACTTCCTGTGACTCTAGGTAGCCTAATATGTTTGCTATGATTCCTTTATCTTTGAAAAAATTATCTGCGAACCTAATCATCCCAGAATAACTTGGGTTACTTCTTTCTTAACTGGAGTCTGAGCTATGTGGTCAGCATGGTAAGAATAAGCCAAAATCCTGGAGGAGGGAAGACTCCTGTGAAAAGTTAGATCTTCCCTATTCTGAAGACCTCCCTGGCAAGAGGCTGTGCTTGCACTCAAGAATCCCTTGCTCATGAGCACTGCGGAGATCAGCTCATCCTGGTAATTGGCTATTTTCCCTATGCCCCCCCCCCTTAAATAGTAGGTTGGTGGCTGTGCTGAGCCCTGCCCTTACACTCAAAGCCCCCTATCGTCTGGTCTTAGACACTTCCATCTTGCTTGTCTTGGGCCTTGCCCTAGGAAGATAGGTCCCTTTCACCAGGGTCTTGAACTGGTATCTTTCCATTCATCTTACCTTCTGTGAAGGTGAATTACTCTACTTTCAGAAAGAGCTGGAAACAGTCAAACAAGACTTTCAGCTAAACACCAAAGCAACTCACCTTGCTCCTCTGATCTTGTTCCTTTCTTACCAGGACCAGCTGTGAGAAATCAGTCTGCTTCTGGCATTATTCAAAATCTGCTAGTGGGGGATGAGATATATTCTATTCCCAAACCAGACTATTTTTCACCATCCTTAGCCTTCTTGCTGGTGATGCACCCTCTCCCTGAGCCCCTCTTTTTTATATGCCCAAGTGAGTAGTAAATCCTTGAATTACTTGATCATGGCCTTCCAGTGTAATGCCTTATTCAAAGAAGGAGCTTCAGACCTGGTAGTGCACTAAGCTGAACCATAACCTAGATCTTCTGCTTTTCCTTTGGGAATGGCTGCTACTGTGATGTCCTTGGAAGTTCCTTCAGTCCTTCTCTTTTTAGGTGTCATAGACTTGACCTTAGCTCTGCTCTTCAGCTTGGAGATCAAGGAGGATCATGCTTCCCAGGATTTTGAACCTTGCATATCTGCATTTTTCTTATAAGACTTGATTCCCAGTGAGAACTGCCAGAATCTATGCACTCTGGATACTTGTGGGTCTGAGTTAGGTAGAGCCATCTTATTTAAATGGTATTATTGATTCTAAGGTCTAGTTAAATACTACAATAAGCTAGCCAGAGTTCAAGAATCCATGGTAAATTGCAAACAGAGAAACTTGAGAACTTGATGCTATGCTTTAGTATCTTTCATACTCAAACTACACCTCTTAACATTCTTATGGACAAGAAAATATGGATTCCATTTGTAAAGGAAGATACAGGAAGGTGCTTGAAAGTAACATGAAATATAGCTAAGCATCCCTCAGTTCTGTTTCAAACTATTACATGATTGTTCTAAACCTCAGTGTAAGTTTATTTTACCTGAGAAGGAATATTAGGATATTGGAATATTGTGCTCTTTGATTATGCAAGTTAAAAGACATTGACATATTTATTTTCAAAACAACTCCTTTGTCAGTTTGAGTATTGAAATTCTATATACAGAACATAAACTGTCTGATTCTTGCCATGTTGCCGTGAATTCTCAGGATCTTTTAAATGATCTTTTACCCAGTAAATACTTAATCCAAACCTGTTCCAAATACTTCTCT
>RCUC01093720.1:0-13571 GCA_003697995.1 Taxidea taxus jeffersonii | reverse complement strand
AAAGAAAGATTAAAAAAAAAGAAACATTAGTCTAGTGGCAGTGTGTAAGGTTGAGTCTAAGAAAAACTATAATAACCCATGGAATTAGAATTTGTAAGTGGCAATTCATTATGCACAAAGTTTACATAAATTCTGAATCTGGGTAATTGAGAAAATGTTGGCCCTATTAACAGAAGTTAAATCAGAAAGAGGCCGATTTGAAAAGGTTAGGGAAATGATTTTCACTTTAAATCTGAGTCTGAAGTCCCAACAGAATATCCAAGCTAACTATATAGTGGGCAGTAGAAAATTCAGGATGAGATTTAAGAGGCCTCTATAGAGTTGAAATCATATGACTGAACATACTGGGTGCAGAGAGAATATAGCCAACCTTCAGGAAACATCCACATTTAGGAAGAAAAAAAAAAGACAACACAAAGAGAAAGGAGTATCATCTCCTCAACTAGATGTAAGCTCTTGAATAGGTTCAGTACCCTCATTCTTTGTATCCCTTGTTGTAGAGATTAATAGATTAGTGGTTTGAATGTATGGGTAATGAAAACCACAAGATTGGGGCGCCTGGGTGGCTCAGTGGGTTAATCCTCTGCCTTTGGCTCGGGTCAGGATCTCAGGGTCCTGGGATCAAGCCCCGAATCACGCTCTCTGCTCAGCAGGGAGCCTGCTTCCTGCTCTCTCTCTGCCTACTTGTGATCTCTCTCTGTCAAATAAATAAATAAAAATATTAAAAAAGAAAACCACAAGATTGATATGACTTTTTTTACAGGATGAGGATGAAGAAGTATACAAGAGAGATTTCAGTGCACCTACGCTGGAGGATCACTTCAACAAAACCATTCTTCCCAAAGTCATGCAGGTATGGGTTACCTTAAGAACATGAGAGAGAAAAGTTATGCATTGAGGACTTGATCTTTGGTGGTGTAACTCATCATCTGTCCTTCCTTGATCAGGTCAAGAACTTTGGGCGCTCTGGTCGAACCAAGTACACCCACCTTGTGGATCAGGACACCACCTCTTTTGACTCAGCATGGGGCCAAGAGAGTGCCCAGAACACAAAGTTCTTTAAACAGAAGGCAGCTGGGGTACGAGATGTATTTGAACGGCCATCTGCCAAGAAGCGGAAAACTACTTAGAGTTCAACTACTTCCAGCTGTGAGGCACACGGGACTGTCTCAGCATCTGGTCCTTGATTTGCTTTTACCATTATTTACATGGCCCCTATATCCAGCCTATTGGACCTACTGCCATACTTGTGACACTGGGCAACCCAGTCTTTGAAGGTGCTTTGTGAGGTTTGGACTCATGCTGAGAAACCCAAAGAAAAGCACTATCCAGGTAGGATCAGAGGCTCCCCACTTAAAACCATTTCTGAGAAATCTACATTTCGTCACTACTCTGCCTTCCCAAGTTCACTTAGGACTATTCCAGGTTTCTTTTTCCAGCCTCTTAGCTTGGGTTAGAAATATGGGCATGTAAGTGAACAATGCTACCTTGTAGTAAATCTAAGCTCACAGATAACCTGTTTTGCATTTCTGGTTGAAGTCAGTTTTTCTAGGTGAACATATTTTTTGATCCATTTATGTATGTGTGTCAAGAAATAAAAGAATCATACACCAAGGGGCCTGGGTGGCTCAGTTGGTTAAGTGTCCAGCTCTTGGTTTCAGCTCAGGTCATGATCTCGTGGTCGTGGGATCAAGCCCCACATTGAGCTCCTTGCTCAGCTCAGAGTTGGCTTTGGATTCACTCTCCTTATGCCGTTCTGCCTGCTTTCCCTCTTTCTCTCTCTCATAACTAATCTTTACAAAAAACCCTACACCAAGAGGTTTCTTTCTTATGATACTGGAAATAAAATGTGCAGGCTGACAAGAATATTCCTATTAAAGACAGCAGAGAATTGTTCAGCAAAGGGTGTTTCACATTTTGATCGTCACCTCTGATCTTAGAAACAAACTAAGATGCTGGATAGGCTGTACTCTAAGTGGCACCCAGATTTACTCCATGAGCAGATATATGTTTGGTATTCTTTGCTCTCTAACATACAGCCGTATTTAGAACAAAAGTTGACCCATGAAATGGGGAAACCAAGTACTTACCAGTATCTTCCACAGCCAGTTTATATGTATCAAGGAGGGTATAGTGTTCTCCAGCTTGTAATGTAAAGACATCAAACTAGAGTTAAATTCAGTGGTTTTGCACTTTATATTTTTTATATAACCACCATGCACATGGCAGAGCACTAGGGTCCTAGGGGTTATAAGGAATGACATTTAATCAGTGGGGAGGCTCTTTCTCAATTACATTAAAAGATGAGATGGCTGGGACGCCTGGGTGGCTCAGTTGGTTAAGCGGCTGCCTTCGGCTCAGGTCATGATCCCAGCGTCCTGGGATCGAGTCCCACATCGGGCTCCTTGCTCGGCGGGGAGCCTGCTTCTCCCTCTGCCTCTGTCTGCCTGTGCGCTCTCTCTCTCTCTCTAACAAATAAATAAATAAAATCTTTAAAAAAAAAAAAAAAAGATGAGATGGCTAAGGTCTTTTCACCATCTTTTAAGTGCCCCACTGCAAGAAACATTCACAAATATTTCATGTCCTAAAAAATATGAATATAAATTACTATGAGGTAATAAACACATAAAGATGTCATGTGTTTGCCAGAGGGGTACAATTTAAGAATTATCCTAGAGCCAAAATGAGAATAAAACATTGAAGTTCTTTTAAGAACATGTTTACAACTACTGAGTGTCCACTCTGAGGCAGGTATTAGGCTAAGCTTTTCACATTCACCAACTCCTCAGCAACCTATCAGGTATCATTTTACAGTTGGGGAAACAAGTTCAGCAAGGATGAACTGGCCAAAAGTTGATCAACTTTTAAAGTAAACCTGTCTTCTCTCCAGGAAATCGAATGTAAGGTATAGCGTTGTGGCAGCTCAGAATTCAATTAAATCAACTTCATAAATTAAAGTCATAGACTAGGGCACCTGGATAGCTGGGTTGGGTGATTGCCTTTGGCTTGGGTCATGATCCTGGAGTCCCACATTGGGCTCCCTGCTCAGTGGGGAGTCTGCTTCTCCCTCTGACCCTCCCCCTTCTCATGTTCTCTCTCATTCTCTCTCTCAAATAAATAAATAAAATCTTTAAAAATAAAGTCATAGATTAATTCTGCATAAGACCTAAGCTTTTATATCTTTTTTGAACTTACTATGTTTCCACCTCAGTACCTAAATTCTAACTCTTACGTGGCTTATGAACAGGATTTCTGGGTGGTTTAGATGATTAAGCACTCAGCTCTTGATTTTGGCTCAGATCATGATCTCAGGATCATGAGATCGAGCCCCATGTCGGGATCCATACTGGGGATAGAGCCTGCTTGGGATTTTCTCCTTCTCCCTCTGTCCCCCAAGACCCACCCCCACTGTGTGCTCTTAAAAATTTGTTTTTTTCAAAAGTGGCTTATGAACAAGATTGGTGGTATATAAACCACCCTAGAGACCCATGCCATGGGCTTCAGCAACCTTGCTGAGATTCCAAATTTACCATGAATACCACAAGGCTAGTCGGATGAATGACCCTGACCTGCTTCCCAGCATCTGCATATGAACATGAGGTCATGAGGTACCATTCTAGACTGATCCTTTACATGATTTCATTAAGGTCTGGGGGGTGGAGGGGAGTTGCTTAAATTCAGTTATATTCTGACATGTAAGTTTCCCACAATAAAATACAGTATAGTATACATAACACTCGATCCAAGATGATATAACTGCAAAAAAAGAAAAAACAGGCTACATCTTTATTGAAATAAAATAACCCAGTGAGTGGGTCTGAGAAAGCACAAATCAGTTGGTCAGGGCAATAAGAGCCTCTACCACGTTGCCCATGTGTTCCCTTAAGCTCCGTTCTGCGGCTGCTCTTGAGATCTCCATCTCTGTCATCTGCAGGAAAAGGATGGACGATGTTACCTAAGTTTCTTCTGGGGCATTAAAATGCCACCAAGACTTGCTGACTCAACTTGTTTCAGTAAACAGCCCCAATTAAGCAATGTAAGCTCTGCCCATACACCAGATAGGCATTACTACTCACTATCAGCTCCAGATCTTCCTTCTTAATGGTGACTTTGGCCAGTTCCTTCTCCCTGCAAATAATTCATGTACATTAGTCCTCATTCTCTACCTCCACCATTAACTCTCACTCTCAGCTGCGCCTTACAAATGACTCCCAACAAATACTGCTGAGTGAAAATACAAAATGACTCTCAAACCCTCACCTAATATCCCCATCCCCTCCCCTCTTTAGTCTTTACAGCAGGCAGCAGGTGCTGTCAGGCCTTTCCTTCCACCAATAAGAAAGGTTCTAAACTTCATACATGTAGAAGTCGGTGACAGGGTTGAAGAACGGTACAAGGTAAAGGCTTAACGATGGCTTTTATTTTCGTATGGGGGAAAAAGAGAAACTGGTAGGGCTGGCTGTGCCTACGGAAGACTTACCGCTCCTGTTTGGCTTTCTGCTCCCGGGACCGTCTATCTCCAATCACCGACATGGCCTATGAGAAAAACAGATCTCCTTACCGCTCTGCCACCCACAATTCCCAATAATCTAAAAAGGTGTAAGGAGCGAGGGGCGGGGTGTGTGTGTCTATTCACATGACGAGTGTTATCAGGAACCAAGCAAGGCCTAGATTTAACTCAATTCTGTGCACCTAAGGGTCACTTTAAACACAATCTCCATCAAGCTCCCTTTCGCAAGCGGCGGGCTCCAGTGACCGTTTCCCTCGTGCCTCCTCTCGCGAATGGGACGGGAAGCCCGTCCTGGAGCCGGGATTCCAGTTACAACCTGAGAGGCCCCTCAGCTTTGAGCCCGCCCTGACACGCTCACGGCCAAACTCACCGTCTCGAGATTGGAACTCTGGATCTCCTTCTCCTCCGCGTAGTCGGTGACTCTCTCCAGGTCCGCTGCACCACTGTCATGCTTCCGTGGCTTCTCGGGAGGCCGTTCCGGACCGCTGGTCTCAGTCTCCAACTCCAGCTCC
Source organism: Taxidea taxus jeffersonii (assembly GCA_003697995.1). Taxonomy (NCBI): domain Eukaryota; kingdom Metazoa; phylum Chordata; class Mammalia; order Carnivora; family Mustelidae; genus Taxidea; species Taxidea taxus. The sequence continues at coordinate 8,549 of RCUC01093720.1, read as the reverse complement.
ACATCGCCCTCGGCGGCCATATCTATCCCACCGTGCCGCTGCACAGGCCCCGCCCCCTCACGAAGACTTCCGGTAACTTCCCCGAAACTTCCGCCGGGAGAGGAGGAGGCGGGGCTGACCTCGGGCCACACCTTTACTAACGTTCTGCATTCTGGAAACTTCAGTCAGGAAAGCGGGTAGCCTCTCACATTTTGGGTGGTTCTAGTGTTGTTTTCTGCAAGGCCCTGTCCCACAGCTAACCACTCCAGACCTTCCCAACCGACATCCTTACTTTCTCACCTAGATCCTACCCACTCCATCCCAACCCTCCTCCCCTGCCCCCAGTTCCGTTCAACCAGGAAGGATGACGTCTAAACCTAAACCAATTAAGAATGCTAATCCACTAGAGGCCAGATTTGCAAACTGCTCCCTAATCTGGAGAGAACAGCCTATGTGGCCCAAAGGCCCTGGAGAGAGTAGCTTTACAGCGACATTTGCATTCACCACATCCTGGAGGTCGGTGTTCTTTTCTTGATGTCCTTCCCCGTTCTTCTTTAGAGTGGGTGACCACCCCCAGCACTGTGGCAGCCCACAGCGGAGGACAAAAGAAAGCTGCTACTTTCTCATCTACCTTCATCTGGTAGACCTGGGCCTAATCCCTGGGACAAGGATGGTGGGTGCAAGGGCTGTCACAGGCCCCAGCACCTCCCTCCGCCTGGCACAAGGTACTGAAGTCAGCAGTATTATGGTGAATCCTCCCTTCTATCAGGTGAGAGTATACTTGGGCAGAGGGGCTTGAAAGGTCCCCTGATCAAGAACTATCTGAAAAAAAATGGAAGGGAATGGTAGCTGAAGCTGGGGAGGAAAACCCACAGGAGCCAATAAAGATGATAGGCCTTTCTTTCACCTCTGAGGCCTTTCCGTTTCTTTGCCCCTGAGACTACTGATCATTAAACCTCTCCTCCCACTTCCCAGTACCAGATCTGTAGGTCTACAGAAAGGTGAGAGGCCAGGTGTGACTTAGGCTTTTAGGAAGGTCTGCTCAAGCCTGCATCAGCTCTTATGATGAAAGCTCTACTTGATGTCAGTGGAAGGCAATCCTAAATAGCTTGGAACCAGATTCTGAGAATTCCTGAGTAAAAGGAGAGAAGAAAAGGGAAAGGGAAATTTTGGAATTCAGCCTCATGGGTTAATCTAATGCATGTAAGCTTTTCCTCAGTAAATCTCCATCTTGCTGCTCAACCCCCAGGTGTCCTGCTGTGGGCCTGTGCCCTGTACCTGCTGCTGCCATTCTAGGTGCCCCCTTGTCACGGAATCTACTTGTAGCCGCCTGTTCTACATTCTCCTCCATCTGGGATCCTCAGCAGTTTGCTGCCTCCTGCTGTCAAAGACAGTAGTGGAAAGGGTCTGGGGGAAGGCACATGGGGTAAGTGAGAGGGTTCGGGTTGCCAACAGGATAAAGGAGAAAAAGAAGAAACCCTCAGACAAAAGATTCAGATTGGGGGTAATAAGGGACAAGTGAATGGATATACCCATGAGAAGCAGGTACCCCTCTCTATACATGATGATTCACCCTGCCATTTCTCACATGCACTCACTCTCCCTCCAGATCCAGATGCCCTCAGGGTTGTGTGCCCATCTGTTTGGCCACCCTCACTGCCCAGTGCTCAGTGGTTCTGGAGCTGTGTACCGAGTATGTGCAGGAACTGCCACCTTCCACCTGCTGCAGGCTGTGCTGCTAGTCCAGCTCCATTCCCCCACCAGCCTGAGGGCACAGCTCCATAACAGGTTTGTGCATATACACTTTAGGTGGGGTAAGGATGGGGAGGGAAGTAAGCATAAGCTGAGTAAAGGAAATTCCAAGATGAAGTGTGTAAAAAGTCCAAAAAAGGCTTTAAGTTCCTGCTTCCGCCATACTTACTGTGTGACCATGAGCCACATACTTACCCTCATTTAACGTCTAGTTTTTAAAATGAAGATAACTGTGGGGTTATTACATGCAAACCCTTTGTCAACTGTGAAACATCGTCCAGATGTTATTACATGGTATCTGAGAGAATTTGGAATAGGCTAGGATGGGACTGTTTCCAGCCCCTCTCACATGGGACTGGTTCCTCCTTTCCTATATTTGTCTCTTCTCTCCCCTTTCCTATAGTTTTGCTTTCTCCTTTGCCTTCCTCCATAGGCAGTTCACTCTCCTTTGCCTTTTCTTGAGTCTTATTTTGTCTCCTAACCAGCTTCTGGCTCCTCAAACTGCTGTTCCTGCTAGGTCTCTATGCTGTTGCCTTCTGCATCCCTGATGAGCATCTCTTCCCAGGTACCTTCCATCTCATATCCTAATCAGCAGGTGTAAACTAATAGATGTTCTAAGAAAAAGTGAGGGTAGGAAAAAAAACAGGAGTAATGACATGGTCAGCTACATTTTCCCACTGGTGCCACCTACTTGCAGCCTGGCATTACATTGGCATCTGTGGAGGCTTCACATTCATCCTGCTGCAGTTGGTGCTTATCACAGCCTTTGCCCATTCCTGGAACAAAAACTGGTAAGGAGCACCTAACCCTAAAAGCTCTTCCTGGGAAGGTTGTCTGACCTGGGAAGGTTGTCCAACCCAATGTGGTTGGACAAAAGGTATGACAGGTTAGTCGTCCCTAACTTCCCACTAAGCAGTACCAAAAAGCTCAGAAACATGACGACTCTGTGGGCTAGGTGTGATGGGTAGTAACACCAGTGTTCTGGGAGAGGGGGAATATGGGCAGGAAGAGTTGGAGCCCCAGGCCACTGTCCACCTCCCACCCTTAGGCAGACTGGTGCAGCCCAAGACTGCTGCTGGTTCCTGGCGGTACTGCTGGCCACCCTGGGATTCTACAGCATGACAGGTGTGGCAGCTGTGCTCCTGTTCCGCCATTACACACATCCAGCTGGCTGCCTGCTCAACAAGATGCTGCTTAGTCTGCACCTTTGTTTCTGTGGCCTCCTCTCCTTCCTCTCCATCGCTCCCTGCATCCGCCTCAGTGGGTACATGCCTTGCAACATTCCAAATCTGGAAGGCCTTTATTATAGAAAAATTCATTAGCTTCCCTAATCTTAGTCAATTGTCTGCTTCCTCCTAAGGGTGGGAAGTATAGACAGGGGTATGAGTAGAAGAAACTACTACTCTGCAGATAAAAGCAGTAATCTCCATTCTCCCCAGGGCAACCCCATTCTGGCCTTCTACAAGCCTCTATCATCAGCTGCTATATCATGTACCTGACTTTCTCTGCACTATCAAGCCGTCCCCCAGAGAGTGGTAAGGACCAGACCTGGACTCCCCAAGTTAAAACTTTTTTTGTTCCTGCCAAATACTTAGCTCTTTGTTCTTACCACCTTTCTTGTTGCCCCTTCTCAGTATTCCTTGAAGGACAAAATCACACTCTGTGCCTCCCTGGCCTAAGTAAAATGGAATCGCAAACATCAGATACTTCTCTGGCAGTGCTAAGTGCTGGCATCATGTATACTTGTGTCCTTTTTGCTTGGTGCGTAAAGGTATCAAGGGGAGAGGTGTGAGAAGGGAGAATACCCAGGACAGAGAAGGATGGTCAGGAGACTGTCTGGGACCATGGTTTATTTGAACTTTAGAGCAAGACAAGAGTGAGGGAAGTTCCCCATAAACAGAAACAATTTCTAAAAATAGCACTTGTCAGATGATCTGTACTAGATGAAGGGGTCAGGGAGAATGACTTGAGAATTAAAAATATATACAAAGGTTTTAGGGCCCTCACATGATGAGATTTATAAATATTTGGGGGAAAACAGCCTCTGGAAATATAATACCCTCCTAAGATTACCAATATGGACCAGCTAGCAGTACATGCTCTCAGGCAACCCTCCTACTATTTGACTGGACCTGCTTGAGAACTATCTCTTCTTTCTCAGCAATGAGGCTTCCTACCTGGCTGAGGTATTTGGGCCCTTGTGGATTGTCAAGGTTTACAACCATGAGTTCCAGGTGAGGATGGAGAGTTCAATAACCCCAATGCCCTTCCCCCCTCACAGACAAAGACACACACACATCCTACCAACCTCTACCCAGAATGCTCAGATTCTAGCTGCTATTACCTTTTATTAAGTACCCACAATGTGCTAAGCACTGTGCTACTTTACATTCATAATCTCATTTAATTTAATCCTCACAACAACCCTGTGAGGTAGGTATTTGCTCCATTTTACAAATGGAGAAATTGAGGCACAAAAGGTTAAACATCTTACCAAAGTTTTCATAGCCAGTTATATGCTGGAGCTAGAATTTGAACCCAGACGTGCCTCCACTTTTTACGCCAGACTAATCTTTTCAAAGCGGAATTTCCTATATTAATACCCTCACATTCTTTAAAGTCATTCCAAAACATGCTGCCTTTTGTTTTACAGAAGCCCTCACTCTGTTTCTGCTGCCCTGAAATGGTGAAACCAAAGGAAGGTGAGTGTCATTAAGAATGTCCCTAAAAAAGTGTAGATTTCTGCAGAGTGCCAAAGAGCCCTGGAGCGCCTTCACAAAAGAAACTGGGGGAGGAGGGAAGAAGTGTTTCAGCCACAATGCTGCTAGCAGTCCTTCCTTCTCTCCAGGCCAGAGAGGTGGGGCTGTCAGGCCAGCTGACCGAGAGATCTCTCCAGCTCCTCCAGCGCAAGCCCAGCATCTCTCCTATAGCTATTCTGCCTTCCATTTTCTCTTCTTCCTTGCATCACTCTATGTCATGGTTACCCTTACCAACTGGTTCAGGTAGGATGGAAGTGGGCCTGGGATATATATACTCCCGAAAACCTGTTTTAGGAAGAGCAATTTAAGACCAGTCCTGAGGGTTCTCAGGAGACACATGGGTCCACCATTATCTTTGGTGGGGAGGTAGGACAGGTCTGAAAGCTAAGGTCCTATGTATTCTCTAACCAGAGACTTTGGTTCCACAGCTATGAGGGAGCAGAACTGGAAAAGACCTTCACCAAGGGTAGCTGGGCTACCTTCTGGGTCAAGGTTGCCTCATGCTGGGCCTGTGTACTCCTCTATCTTGCGCTGCTACTGGTACCACTCTGTTGGTCCCCCACCCAGGACTCCCAGCCAACTCCTACATTCAGGCGAGCCGGCCTTTGCAGAAGTACTGCAAGATAACAAATATTCAGTCTAGGTACTGTTAACTGGGGTTCCCTTGAGGTCATACTCCCTGTCTTGACTCAGGAACTGCCCAGCCCAGCAGATACCTCAAGGACACAATGGGCAGTTATCTCCCTTTGAAGTCAGTACTATTTGAATAGGAGATAGTGGCCATACATACATACTCTAATGCCATGGGCAGATGTCTCACTCACTGGAGCTACTGTTACATCTTTACCCCAGCTCAAGAACCTAACTCCCAACTCAGCAGCGCAGGAACCACTGCTGATCCCAGCAGACAGTGTGGCACTAGCCCTTTCCTGGCTCTCACAGTGGAGATGGGGGCAGGGAAAGACCAACAGGGACTGAAGACTTACTTGGCTCTGCCCTTGGAGATAAAAAGAAAAATAAGCAGTTCAGCCCTGGGCACAGGGAGATAAGCAGCCCAGAACAAACCAGGACACTGAAAGAAAGGAACAGAGACCACCCTAGGTTTTATCCTGATCTTGAGGTCAAAGGAAGTGGGAAGACAAAAACCACCCTCACTCCATGAAGAATGACAGAACAGAAGAGAATGTGAACACTAGAGAGCAGCTGACCGTGGGAAGTCAGTGAGCAGCAGGATTTGGGGGCCAACTTTCAAGCAAAGTTTCAGGCGAGCAAAATGAGGAAGAATGAGAAAGAGGGGCATAAACTTAGGCCTTGAAGCCTTCCTTCTTAGACTCTCAACTCCATCCTTGGGATGGTGTTCAAGGTCTGGGTGGGGGGACAAAAATCACAGAAAAGAAGTTCCTAAAGTTCTTAGAGGATTCCTCTACCACATACTTGGAGTACTTGTCTGTTTGTTGTAGTAAAATAAAGAATTTCCTCTGTGATGTTTCACTTAGTCTATATATCTACAACCTTTTAGAATCTAAAGTTCTCTCCCCTTTTGGTGGGAAAGGGCAGCCATTCCTCCATCCCCATCCCCCCAAATCCCCAGTCAAACCAGGCGCTCAAGAAATTACAAAGCTACTTTTAATACTTTGGGGTGAGCCCCACAGGAATAAAAAACACTGGGAAGGGGTAACCCCCTCACCCCCAGGCGTGGCCCAGGGGGAGAGAGGCTACCTGAGGGGAAGGAAGCACAAAAGGGACCCGCTGCAGACTCAGGGCAAAGGGAATGCCATCGGTGCTGGGACCTGTGAGCACTACAGGAGAAAACGCGAGCGTGGTGGGACTGGCTCCAGGCACACAGGCGAAGGGCAAGAGGGTTGGACACGAAGCCACAAAGCTACTTGGGTTCCTCCTTCTTCTCGTTTGCCTTTTTCTGCTTCTGCTGCATGATCTCCGAGTCCCTGGGGGTAGAGATGATGGGGCACTGGGAGGTACCAGAGGGCAAAAAGGACAAGATGCAGGGGGATGAAGGGCACAAAGGATAAGATGGAAGTGGATGGGACAAAATTCAGCGTGTGCCTGCTGTATTCCCACCCTAGGAGAACAAGAGGAAGAGAGCTGAGGCTTAAAAGGCAATCAGTCTCTATCTGGCTGTTGCCTAAGGGGTCAGAAGTCTGGCCACACAGGCCCAAGGCTATTCTTTGCTGAGTACCACACCCAGCAACACCACTGAGAAGGTTGGGAGAAGGGAGGAGAAACGGAACACCAAAGAGGGCTGTAAGTACCGTGCTGTCATAACCACTACTGCATTTGAAATGTGAAGCTCCCTGCCCTTGCCCTTAAGGTCAGACTCAGGGGCACTCAGAAATCAACCGAGGGCAGGCACCCGCCCCAGTCCCTTCCTGTCAGGCTGTGAGCTAACAATTTGGAGGGTGGGGAGGAAATAAAACCCTAGAGGAAGCAATACACTCTGCCCCTCACCAGTCCAGATGTAAACCCTGAGGTAGCTCTCTTTCCTGGTACAACCCTCGGTCTAGCCCCGGTCTCACCCCTCCCCTCCCTTCCCTTCCCCTCCCTGGGGCTACCTCTGCTTGCGGGCGGCAGCAGAAAGCCCGTCATCTCGGCGCTTTCCCTTAACCGAGTCGCTCTGCTTTTTCATATTCTTCTGGCGGGCGAGCTCGCGCTGGTTACCGCCTAAAGAAAGAAGGTAAAAGGTGAGGCGCGGGGAGCCTTTATGGCCACACACAGGCGACCCTCCTCCCTCACCCGGACACCAGCAGGGTCCAGCGCTTATTCCTCGGTCCCAACACCGGCCCATTTTGGGGCCTAGACTACTGAGTGGGGCAGGAGGATTGGGGGGGCTGGTGGCAAGCTGCCACGGGGCAGGTCAAACTGGGAGGTGGAAGAAGGACAGTTCCGAGGCGCCCGCTATAGGTGTGTTTCGAGTTTTGGGGCTGCACGGGGGTCCAGACTGGTGGTGATGTGTGGACAGTTTGGGTCTCTGTGGGGGATGGGCTGCGATCTGGAGTAGGGGGCTCTGGGCCTATCACAGGGGCGCGGGGCTTCTCGCCACCGCGCGGAAGGTCGCGGAGGGCCTTTGCTTGACTGGAGCAGGAGAAGGGGGAGGGGGTTCTCAAGAAGTGGCGGTGGGCAAAAGGCCGATTTCCGGCGCCGAGTGTGAGGGTCTCAAAAAGCGCTTCCAGAGAAAGGCCTTGATGGGGAAGCCAGGAGGTCAATGCCAAGATTCGGCAGTCGTGTTTAGGGTGGACGGGGAGAAAAGGGTAAGAAGAGAGAGGGTCTCGGTGCTCACGGGTCATGGCGACGGCAGCGGCTCCGGCCTGCCTCCGTTGCGTCCCCTCGTTCTGTCCGACGTTGCAAGGCCCCGCCCCCTTCTCCAAGCGTAACGAAGTCGTCCTTTCCTCCCCGCCCCTTTGAGCCCGGGCTTAGTCTCTCATTGGACAGAAAGAAACACGTGGGGCTGCGAGCCACGCTTCAGCCCGGGCGGATATGGGGCGGAGGTTCGCAGGCCGAGTGCGGTGCGTGGGGCGGGGCTTTCTGAGCTAGGAGTTGGGTCGGGCGGGGAGAAAGTAGGCCGGGTCACGTGAGTAGGGTGGGGGTGGAGGGGTGCGGCTGGCGATGTGGCGTTCCCGCGGGCTCGAGCACGTGACTTGGCAGAGTGACCTCATGCGGGGACCGTTTGGGACGCCGACAAACTCGCCCAAGGGGAACGGTAGGGGATGGAGGGCGGGGTTTGGGGGGCCGTAATGGTTTAGTCTGTTCTGTATTATCAGGACTCTGGTACTTCTATATTATCAGTACTTGGCCCTGTTACTCAGGATTTATCCCCCACTAACAACCTATGTAGACACGAGTTGTTCACCTGTAAGATAAAGGCAGGTACACACGTAATTTTCAGAAATCCCCTTCCAACTACCTTGTACCCTCACCGCAAACCCCTCCCACAGAAACTAGCAGCCACATCCCGTGTGTCCTAAAACTTTAGTCCTGTTCATTTCCCACAGACATATTGAATGGGAAGATGGCAATAGCTTGGAAGTTTTGGAGAACCCGAAA
>RCUC01093711.1:0-24804 GCA_003697995.1 Taxidea taxus jeffersonii | reverse complement strand
GGTCGGTGTATGCAGGAGTGGGGGAGGGGTGACAGCAAAGACAAGGCAGGCTCTTCAGGGTCTCTGAATTTGCATTATTACTTTGACCACAGAAGCATGTGAGAGAGCCACGGTGACTGTCACCTCCATTTCCTGCACACACTCCCACCTGCACGTGGGGACCGTTGGTCTCGCCCCCGACCCATCGTCGGTACCTCCGTCAGGCAAGCCCACCTTCTCCTCCTGTCAGTCTCAGGACTTCTCCCAACATCCACGTGCCGGAGTGTCCGTCCTCTCGGGCTCCGGAGCTCACATTCTGCACAAATATTGATCTTTGGGCTGATTAATATTGCTATTTATATTAACAATGAATTTGTTCACCAAAAAATAATTAGCACGAGAAGACTGCCTATTATTAGAGGCCTCATTAGTTTCACTGAGTTTATTTAAATGACAGCAGGATGTCAAGTCAATAATGGTGGCTAATTAATAAGTGCATCTGATTACTTCAAAGCACAGGGAGGGGGTGACACATAGGCGGAGGGTGGGTGGGCAGTTTCTGGTCAACAGAGGTGGTGCCTCCTCTTGGAAGTGGAGGGGACCAAAGGTGATGACCCCAAGGTTGGTGGCCTTGCCAAGTTAACTAAAAGGTCAACTACAGCCACTTGGGGGTTTGAGGGATATCCCAGGGTAGCCAGCAGTCTGTGACCCCAGTTCGTCATGAGATGTCCCCCTTGCCTCTCTTTCTGAGACCTCATCAGGAGACAGTGGGAACTAGGGTGAAAATGAAGGCTTTGGCTTTGGAATCTGGGTTCCTTCACTTCTATCGGTGGGACTTAGGACAACCCGCATAATAAGTAGAGGACGTAAGACTGGCCTTCTGGGATACTGTGAATTTTAAATGAGGTGTGTTGGAAGGGCATGGCTGCCCAGAATGTAAAAAGGCACTCGGGGAAGTGACCTCTTCTTCCCCTCCTTAATATTTCCCACTTCTGGAGAGGAACCAAGTGTCCCTTTCCTTGCTTTGCTTGGCAGGGGCATGGCCATTTCCCCCTTCTCCGGATGGACATACCCAGCAGTGTTTCCTTCACCTTTTGAAGACACCACCTTAAGAAGCCCTGGGCATCCGTAATCCCCTATTAGAGGTGATTTTATTCCTTCAACGTCCTCCCTGCTCCCTGCCCAGAACCAGCAGGAAGCTTTGGGAGCTCATATAATCAGGATGTTTAGGAGGAGTCACCGGCTTCAAACAGAACAATTTGTTCCAAGCACATAGCCCTGAGCACCTGGCTGGGGGGAGCTGGATCTACAAAGGAGCATCCCCTCCTCCCAGCACTGCCAGGGAGGGAGGGAGCAGGCCGGGTCGCTGAGAGAGCCTCCAGCAAGCCACCCCAGCGAAGGCTAACAGGGCTTTCCAGGGGAGCTTCCCGGTTTTGGTTTTGTTGTGTTCTGTTTTGTTTTAGGGGAAATGGTTCTTTTGGATATTTTAACTGATCGCTTGGAACTGAGAAACCCTTCAGGGCTTGTTTCGGAGCAAATTAGAGCCAGAGTCAATCCTCACTGAGGGCTGCTGGTAGGAACTTGCATGATTTTGTAAACTGAGAGCACCCCCACTTTAAATAGGGGAGTATGGTGCATGCCCAAGACTGGAGAGGGACATAGCGGGGTTAGACCCGAAGGGACGCTGCGGGGGACGGGGGGCTTCCGTTAAAGTCCCTTGCTCTACTTCCACATCTGTCTCCCGCTGTCAGAGGGTAAGCTTTCTGAGAGTTACGACCCTGTGTCACTCATTGCTGGGACACTTGTGTCCAAATGCGTGCTGGGACACCTGGCCAGGGCCAAGCCAATGTCTCCCGAGCCGATAAGGGAATGAAGATGACAGGAGTCCAAGAGCCACCTGTGTGCCTTGAGCAGGAGCCCAGAGAAGCCCTGGTGGATAGAAAGGAAAGCTAGGGCCAGCGTGGCCCCCTGCCAGGGAGTGTGAGCCCCCGGGGCACGCGTCTTGGCCCCGTGTCTGTGCACAGCAGCCCCACACCAGGCCCTGGACGTGCACGGTCTTGTCCAGCCTCCTGGCAGACATGTGGGGAGGACAGGGTCATCAGAGTTAGAAACTGGAGGAAACTAAGGGACCCACAGGTTTGCCAGCTTCCTGAAGGCTACTCAGGAAGCGGGATATGCCAGATCTTGTTCCCTCGGAGCCCCCATGCTTTTTCAGTGTTGCTACAGGAATAGGACAGAGCCACAGGAAAGGAGCCAGAGGGCCCGGAGACAGTTTGGGGAACCTCCTAGAGCTTTTCTGGTTAGGTCACCCCAGTTCTCCATCCATGAACTCAACGGAATCTTGTCATTGCTGCAGATGCTGGCATTCCCCAGGAGACACCCTTTCTGCACAGAGGATGCTGCTTCTGGGCACTGCCAAAGACACCTTGAAGAGCCGCAGCAGCCAGGGGTTCTGTGCTCAGTGGGGGAGCATGGACTTCTCCCTGGGTTCCACACTTCACATAGGACCTCAGTAACAACAGCATTGAACTCTTGTGGTTGGCCATGTCCCCTGCAGAATAGGCTCTTAGGCTTCTGTTCACAGTCCCTCTGCATTGGGCTCAGGCATTAGTCTGCATGAAGAGACACCTGCATTCCGCCAGACCCCACAACCTCCTATGTGCACCCAGATGCGCCCCTGACTGAGGCCCCTTTGAGGGAGAGGTGGATCTCTGCTTACGCTGGTGATGGACTAAGGGGCAGACAGAGGCTTATAGCCAGTGGTGCATCAAGGGCAGGGCAGTGGGATGTCCACCGTGAGTGAAAGCAATAAGGAAACTTATCGTCCATAGAGAATTTAACAACAGTAATAAAACGGGCGAAAAGTTGGTAATTCAACGGCAGCGATGAAACAGACTAAAAGTGGGCCAGCTTCTTAGTACTGCCATGCACCAGCAAGTCTAAATAGTGTCAGTGACAAAAGGATCCTCCCTGAAGATCTTTTGTAGCAACTAAGTTCGAACCAATTGTTCCAATAACGTCTGAGCTGTAACAGTGTAATACATAACATAGTAAGCTGCAAGCTGGCATATTAGTACCTATTGTTTCTTCCATTGAAGATTATCTCCAAATGAAAGTCACTTCAGAGAGTGTCCAGTTTCAGTTGGTCTCAAAACACGGGAACTCACCTGCACACGTCGCTTCTGAGAGGGACTTTCTCGTGGGCTTGGCATTTATTTGAACTTGCTTCCGATGAAGTTCACACCTCCGCATTACATATTTCTGCATTTCAACAGGGATTGCTTAAATCATTTCAGTCTAAGGATTTAAGTAAAAACTATTTGGAACAAGAATTATGGATTAGTCAGCCACAAAGAAAGAACAGGATCTTGCGATTTGCAAAGATGTGGCTAGAGCTGGAGAGTACTGGGCAAGGAAAATAAGGCAGATCAGAGAAAGACAAATACCATATGACCTCACTCATACGTGAAATTCAAGAAACAAAACAAATGAGCAAGAGGGGAGAAAAAGAGAAAGAGAGGAAAACCAAGAAATAGATTCTTAACTACAGAGGACACACGGACGGTTACCAGGGAGGAGATGGGTGACGGGATAGTTGAAACAGGTGAAGGGGGTTAGGGTGTACCCTTGTCACATGAGCATTGGGTGATCCACAGAAGGGTTGAGTCATTATATTGTACACCGGAAACTAGTATTACATTGTATATTAACTACACTGCCATTAAAACAAAAGACACTTATTTAAATTGTTTAAATTGAACGATTGGAAATAGAAGGTATTGTGGTGATTACAAAGATGAAGAAACAAAATTTATTACTTCAGTCCTTCATTCCAGGTACAAGCCAGTCTCTGGATTTAGAGAACTAACTCGTATGGGGAAATGTCCATGAGGTTTCCCCCCAGCTCATTAATAAAAAAATATGTTAATATAATGAAAGCATATCACTACATCCCTCTTTCTTCTTTTCATATTGTGGTACGTATTATATTTTTTACTGTTTTGGTGAATAGCATTCACAAAAAGAAAATTTTTACTGTCCGAATTTTTTTCCAGACCTTATTCAGTTTTGTAAAATATTGCTGAAAATGATTTTGAGACACAGAGGAGGACGATGGTGAGAGATGGCTGCCTTGAGCAGCCTGGATTATGTCTCCTGCCCCAAGTTCATAGGTGGAAACCCTAATCCCCAGCGTGCCTGTGTTTGGAGATGGGGCTTTTAAAGAGGCAGTCAGGTTACAGGAGGTCATAAGCGAGGGGTACCTAATCCAATAAGACCGCTGTCCTTATAAGAAGAGGGAGAGACACCAGGGGTGTGCACACACAGAGAAAAGGCCATTTGAGGACACAGCAAGAACGTGGACACCTGCAAACCAAGGAGATGGGCATCAGAAGAAAACAACCCTGCCCACACCTTGACCTCAGATTTCCAGCCTTCAGGACTATGAGAAAATAAACATCTATTCTTTGAGTGACCCAATCTGTGACATTTTGTTACGGCAGCCCTAGCAGACTGAGAGAGTTTCCTAGATGCCCTCGGAGACAGCTGCCAACACCACCTGCGCTGGCACGGGCTGCTGGTGGGCTGGGTTGCAGAAAGAATGTCAGCCCTCCAGCAAAACGCTCTGGGGGCATCATCCCAAGTGTCCATGCCTACCTACCCTGGCTCTGCTGGCTCCTTGTGGGTCTTTGTGGCTTCTTCAAAAACATCTGGCCTAGGTCTAGACTAAGCTTTTGACAGGTTGATAAGGAAGAGGAGAGATCCCAGGAGTGATCCCAGCATGAAAGTAGGAAATTAAAGGGTTATTCAGAAAATTCAGGAAGAGACTTGTTTACCAGGAACCCTGGCTCTCAAGGTGGGTCCACTGCCCCCTGTGGGTCTCCAAGACCCTTCCCGGAGGTCTCTGAGGGCCCTTCTTGTTCCAGCTGCATGTTTGTGGGAGGTTGGGTTTTCTTCATGTAATTTAACCAAAGTAACATTGGAATGAAGAAGCAGATATGGAGCTCCAGTAGTCTTTCATTAAGCCAGGTACTAGAAATTTGCAAAAATCCCAATATTGAGGGCATCTGGGTGGCTCAGTCCACTGAGCATCTAACTTTTTTTTTTTTTAAGATTTTATATATTTGTTTGACAGGGGGCGGGGAGAGAGAACAAGCAGGGGGAGAAGCAGAGGGAGAAGGCTCCCATGGAGAGGGAGCCCAACTTGGGGCTTGATCCCAGGACCCTGGAATCGTGACCTGAGCTAAAGGCAGACGCTTAACTGACTGAGCCACCCAGACACTGTAAGCCTCTGACTCTTGATTTCAGCTCAGGTCATGGTCTCAGGGTCCTGGAATGGAGCCCTGCGTTCAGTTTTGTGCTTAGCTGGGAGTATGCTTGGGATTCTCTCTCTCCCTCTGCTGCTACCCACTCTCCCCTTTCTTTCTCCCAAATAAATAAATAAATAAATCTTTAAAAAATTCCCAATGTCACTGGTTGCACTAATTGAAAATAGAGCAGGTTTCATAAAATAAAAAAATAGAGTAGGTTTTATAAAAATCTATCATTTGTGTTAGCACATGAGGAACTCACCGTCACTGAGTTGATTTATACCTCATTTCTCGGTTTTCACATAAACAAAAGCATCTTGGAGTCCTCAGTAACATTTAAAAATACAAAGGGGTCCTAGGGCAGAAATTTTGAGAATTTCACAATAAAAATATGGATATCTATGTAAAGGAGGGGACCAAGAGAAGTTCAGAAAGGTAAGCCAGGGACCACCACACGTTGCTTAAGATGCAACATTGCTTAAGGGTGATCCTGTGTTTATTTTTGCGAGCAGGATAGAGCCATCAGATGCTTCAGTGCAAGAAAGACGTAGATGGGGCTCTGTTTGATGACAAATGGATCTGGTGGAGAGCACAGACAGGGAGCTGGGCCAGCGACTTCCTGCAGTGTCTCAAGAGCAATAAGGAAGGCAAGATGGTTCAGGCCAAGAATACAGGGCAGAGTAGGGAAGGGACCAGACCTCGCAGGACACACACCCATTTGAGCGCTAACTCAGCAGTGGCCTCAAAGCCACGAAGCATGTGGATATCTGCAGGGAACTTCCTCCAACCAGTACATGGCTCTAAGCTAAAGTTTTGGGGGATTTGAAAGCAGTTTCCATGAGCATTAAGATCTGGTAAAATGACTCCTTATTTAAGGACAAAACCCCAGCCTCGTTTGGAAGCTCTTTGGAACTAGGAAGCCCCCAGACCTGGCTAGTAACGGGGGGAGTCGGGGGTGGGCAGTGGAAAGAACCAAGGAAGAGAAACAAGCTAACGTGTGTTGTGTGCCTGTTAGGGACTAACCTTCTAGATCTCCAAAACAGGAGGACTTCAGAGGGTTGAAATCCCTGGCCCAAAGGAGAATCAAATCCCCATCTCTTTGTTGCCAGGCTGAGATCCTGTTTGTGACACCTTTCCATCTCCTTTGAGGGAGGCCAAGAGAATAGGAGCGCAGACACGGGGAGCGGAGCTGGTTGTCCCCCCAAGCTCTGGAGGGACAGCCAGCTGCCAGCTTGACATTTCAGTGCTGTGCCTAGGACGTCTCAAATTCAACCTCTCTAAATGAAGACTTCCCTTCCGGAACCCCCCCCCCCCCCCCACGGCACGTCCCACCTGTCTGCACCCCAGGGATGCCTACATCTGTGGGTGACTCACCTGGTGCCTCCCCCATATTAGCAGATGTCACTCAAACTGTCCAAATCCCTCCTTCCCTCATCTGTATACCCAATCAGCTGGGAACTGCTTCCCTAACCCATTTCCCCTGCACCTGCTCACCTCCCACCTGGCTGCCATCACGCTGGCCTGAACCCCACCAGGTCTGAGATCCTTTACACAGTGACCTCCAAATTGGCTTCTCTGTCTCTAATCCCGCCCCTACCCCACCCCCTGTTCACAGGGAATGAGGCTCTCAGAATCTAAACTGGGTCACATCAGCACTCTGCCTAAAATCGGGCCCCGGTTTTTCCCTGCCCTTGCACACTGCACCCGCCCAGCTCAGAAGCAACCGCCCTGAGCAGCCAGGCTTCCGGCCCCGTCTCCTCCCACCCTTGCCCTTGCTCACTTTGCTCCAGAAACCCGGCCTCCTGTGCATGTTCCCGTCACACTTGCCCACACGTCCAGATCTGAATCTGTGGCTCTCTGTGCCTGGGGTCCTGACCTTCAGTTTTCAGGTGACTGTTCCATTTTCTTGCCTTAATTCTCCACTCCAGAGTTACTTCCTCAATGTGGCTTTCTCCGACTTCCACCGTGAAGAGGGCCAACCCTCCCTCGGTTGGTCCCCATCATGCCGCCATATGTATTTCTCTCTAGAGGTTTTCACCATCCAGGATTACTTATTTATCTGCGTATGCTCTGTTTCTTTCTCAAGGGGGACCCTTGGCTTTTAGTTCATGGGCAGAGTAGAGAAACATACCTCTTGATGACTCTTGCTCTCAGTCCTGATGGACCTTTCCTCCAGTACTCCTGCAGACATCCCCTCGTCTCTTTTTTATTAACCCAAACACCTTAAAGGCACATCAGCTTGGCCAGAGGGATCACTTCCTCCAAGGGAAAAAGCATTAAGTAATTCAGATAGCCACTCCAAAGGAGACCCAGGTCAATATTCTGGATGTCCTTCTCAATAAATTTGAAAGAAAAAGGTGCTACAGACTTTTAAAAAAATGTAAAAAATAGATATTTCTTTAATTAAAATTTTATTCAAGTATAATTAACATCCAATGTTATATCAGTTTCCGATGGACAATATAGCCATTCAGCATTCTGTACGTTTCTCAGGGCTCACCCTGGTAAATATACTCTTGCTCCTTTCATCCACTTCTCACATTTCCCTTCCCTCCATCGCGCCTTCTCTCTGTACTTTAGAGTCTGCCTTTGCATTTGTCCTTCCTAAAGCCCACATCCGAGTGAGATCCTGTGCTAGTTGTCGTTCTCGAACTGGCTTATTTCACTTAGCATCACGCCTTCCAGATCCATCCATGCCATTGCGGATGGCAAGAGGTTGTTCTTTCTTGTGGCTGAGTAGTGCCCCTGTGTGTGAGTGTGCTTGTGCAAGTGTGTGTGCACACAGGGTCTTCTTTATCCATTCATCTGTGGAGAAGGCAGCACAGACTTCCACACCTCTGTGGTACCGTGGCAGCCAGACTGAGCGAAGATCAGAGAAGAACAACATGGTTCCCTATGAAAGTCTCAAGTTATTCCTTTGCCCAACTCATGGACCCATAGAGCTTGTCTGCCCTTCTAGGAATGAGGACCCTTGCCACTTGCTCAGAGGGAGTGAAGTTCTGGTTTGCAGGAAGTCAGAACCCAGAGCATCTGTTTGGGGCTTGGGTCTCCGATCATGGGCTTCACTCTGGCTTGGTTCTTGCTGGTCCTTCAGGATCCTCGAAGAGCCTGGTTGATGAGCAGTGAACCGGTCCTCACCAGCCCCAGCTGAAGTTTCTTTCTGCTGATGGCAATTTCATCTGCTGTGCTCCCTTCACCAGGACTGAAGCGGAAACCAGAGCCCGGCTAGAAAGGTTTAACTGGGCCCCAAATGTGATTAACCAGGACCTGCTCGCATATGCTCTGCTGGTGTTTAGTGTGCCACAAATTCTAGCATTACCCCGTGGGTCCTAAAAGCCACTCTGCTTTTAATGTTCCTTGCCTAGTTTATTCAAGCTGGAATCTAAATCAAATTTTATCTTAATATAAAGGCTAATAAATGTCATGTTTTAAAGTAGCTTTTTAAAAACAATGGCTTTGACCATGTTATATACTTTTAAAGAATCTGGTAAACAGTTGACGGAATCTGGTACATTGTAATTTTTTGGTATTACAAAAACAGAGCAACAAGAATGGGAGAGACAGGCTCAAGGGTACTGCACCAGAAGCAGAGCGGATACTGCGATGTTCCCAGAAGTGACAACAGATCCTCCCACACCCTCCCACGGAGCTCCAAACAGGACTCCTCGACAACAGGGTCCCCTTACTGACCTCCTTCACATTGGAAAGAAGGATAATTCAGGCTCACGGAATCTTCCGGGAGTCAACATCTCTTGTGTGAGCATTTGGGACAAAACTGTTTACTGACTCTGTCTTGGTCACATGATGTCAATGGAGATCAGAGCAGGGGATTTACGGACAACAGGATATGAAGTGAATCCATAGTCTTAGTCCCGGCCTGTCTGTGCCTCTGCTGTGGTCTCCAGCTGGAGGTGGGCCACTTCACCTCAAAGGGCTTCCTGTTCTTCCTCTGGGAAAGGAGGGACTGGGCAAGATCGCCTCCATGTCTTATGGTGTCTGGCTCTGTGGTTTTCAGGTTGTATCCCAGATTCCCATTATTTTGTCTTGTTTTGAATCAATGGATTGATTTCTTGAGTAGCTACTGTGTACTAAGCTCCGTGCTAAATTCTACAATCAATTCTATTTCACAGATATCGACTAATGGACGTTGGGCTAGGGGCTGTGGATATGAAGAGATAAAGCACGGTCCCTTTCCTCTAACAGTATACGGTTCTATTTCAGAAGGTTGTGAAGAAGAAGGAGAGCTTCTCCTGCTGTTTCTGGGTTCTTTGCGCACTTCGTTTCATGCATACTCTTGCCATTCACGTGGTGGAACATCTTCTTTTCCCTTATCCATCTAGTAAGCTCTGAAGTGTCCATCCAGCTCCAAATGGATCACCATCACTTCTCTATAGTATTTTCCGGTTTCCAGGGCTATTTTATTTACTTCGTCCTGTGCCTACCCCTTTTAATCGCCCTCACACAACGTTGTGTTATCCCAATTTTTAAAATGATGAGATATGCCAAACATACGAGGTATAGAAAATAACTTAATATGCATTCATGGTTCCACTGTGAAGATGAAAAATTAGAGTGTCATCAATGAGGTTTTTCAAAAAGCTCCTGGAACACATTGTCCCCCTTCCTTCTTCCCCGGGGGGAGTCTCTATCCTGAATTTAGTGCCTACAAAATGAGCAATTAGTGCCCATGATAGACATCTCCCTGTTGCTTTCTCCTAAAGTTCAGCCTCATGCCTCAGACCATTCAGATAATTAACTCTCACGTGTAGGTATAAGGGGAGGCTTTGTATGTGCAGCTGGATAGGACTTGGCATTGTGGTTTATAGTGCTAAGGGCTCCCTCCTTGACTTAACATTGGTCAGGTTCTTCCTCTGAGCTCTGCTCTGGACAAGGCTTAGTTCTTGGACTGCTGAGGACAATTTTAGCAAGAGTTCTACGAACCTCGACACCCAGCTAAGCGCCCCATCTCCCCACCCATGATGTTCGGTCTCTCCCTCTCCTCCCCACTCTCCATACCGAACCCAGGTCCTCTTGGTAACTTTTCATCCGTTCTCCCGTCCTACCTGTTGGCTAGAATCCCCCAGCTGTCTCTGCTGTTTTCAGAGTGGAGTTCAGCCTCTCTCCCCTATTGCAATAGTCTTGAATGAAGTCTTCCTTTTGTGTTTAATAGGTCCAAAGCAACTTTTCTTTTACAATAGGAAAGAAAAGGAGATTAAAAACCTTTCTGGGGCACCTGAGTGGCTCAGTGGGTTAAAACCTCGCCTTCGGCTCAGGTCATGATCTCAGGGTCCTGGGATTGAGCCCCACATTGGGCTCCCTGCTCATCAGGGAGTCTGTTTCTCTCTTTCCTACTCCCTCTGTGCTCTTTCTGTCAAATAAATAAACTAAATATTTTTAAAGAGATTTTTATTTATTTATGTGACAGAGAGAGGTACAGTGAGAGAGGGAACACAAGCAGAAGAGGGAGAAGGAGAGGGAGAAGCAGGCCTCCCACTGAGCAGGGAGCCTGATATAGGGCTCGACCCCAGCCCCCTGGGATGATGACCTGAGCGGAAGGTTGCCACTCAATGACTGAGCCACCCAGGCATCCCAAAATAAATAAAATCTAAAAAGAAAAAAGAAAAAAGAATCCTCTGAGGTCAGAGTGGAGCACATTCTCTCCATACAACCTAGTAGTCTTGAATAAAGTCATCCTGTTTCAACGAATGTTGGAATAATTTCTTTCTTAAAAAAATATTTTATTTATTTACGACAGATGAGGACACAGAGAGAGGGAACATAAGCAGAGGGAGTGGGAGAGGGAGAAGCAGGCTCCCCACCAAGCAGGGAGCCCGATGTGGGGGCTCGATCCCAGGACCCTGGGATCATGACCTGAGCCTGGATCATGACGCTCAATGACTGAACCACTCAGGCGTCCCTGAATAATTTCTTATTTAACAGTTATGGTGCCCGTGACTTGGACAGGATTAGATTCATTATTGGACCCCCTGACTTCTTGTCTGGGACCTCTGATGTGCACATTAAAGTTTCGTCTTCACTCCTCACTGATGGATCAGGGATCCATTCATGAGTCTGACTCCTGGCCCAATCCAGGGCTCAGATTTTGATTCTTAAGATTCTGAATATACCCTAGAAGCTGGATTTGAATCTCAGACAAGAAGAGGCTGAGCTAGAGCCCCTGGCTTCTCTGTTCATTAGACACTGGGGCTGAATTAGAGTCTCAGTCTTCTTTGCTTGCAAGATACCACTTGTCAAGAGCATGGGAGCTTCTTAGTTGACTGAAATCTCTCCTTGTGAACCTCTGATGAGTGGCAGCTCCATCCTGATGGCACTTTCTGTCCATGGGCTTCCTTGTTGGCCTGGTTTGACCAAGAATAATTTGGGTAATTCATTTCGGTCTTTTCGGAGAACTTCAGATCTTTCCAAATTGGCTCCTCTATGACCTCTCCCTTTCTAGCACCTTCATTCCTCCTTCTTTTTTCAGTCTTCCCACCAGTCCCTGTAGCCCCTTGGCACATCGGCCTTGACCGTTATGCCCACTCCCTTCTAGCTGGTTATAGGATTGAGCTCACCTGTTTGGCTTTGCCCATCTCTGGCCAATGCCTCGATGAGTATATGAACCACTCCCTGAGTCTCCTTACATCCTGGCTCCCTCTGGTCTGTGCATGGCTCCTAGACAGCTCCCCCATTTCAACCCCGTAGCCTTGTAGCAGGGCTAACTTCTAGTCTAGACCCTGACGGGAGTCATTAAGGCAAGGTTTTCGAACAGCGTGCTCCCACACAGTGTTTCTTGAGTCCTGTATATGTATGCAGCCTAATCTGAAACCAATTCATGAAATTATCCTTTCCTACAACTGAGGGTGTGTACCATTTCCATTCTCTCTGGAGTGAGAACATGCAGCACAGGGTGGGGTACCATCCACTAGAAGAAATATTCCATAACACCCAGCCAAGGCTAAGAAATCTCACGTACCATGATAATGTAGAAGAGGTAATTTTTCCCAGTCACAGAATTCTGGGGGTGGACAAGTTTGTGATAACATTGGAAAGATTTTTTTTTTCAGCCCCCAAAGTTGTTTATGCCTAAAATTAATATATACCTTCTCATCTTTCCAATGATGCTTGCAAAAGCTCTGGCCCTTGAGAATGTATATGAAACACCTAATCTCTAAAAGGCTAAGATTGACTGCAACAAGGAATTAGTCATTATGCTTTAGGTTCCTTCCTTCCTCCCTCCCTCCCTCCCTCCCTCCCTCCCTTCCTTCCTTCCTCTCTTTTCTTTCTTCCTTCCTCTTCCTCTTTCCTTCCTTCCTTCCTTTCTTTCTCTCTTTCTTTCTTTTCCTTCCTTCCTTCCTTCCTTCCTTCCTTCCTTCCTTCCTTCCTTCCCTCCTTCCTTCCTTCCTCCCTCCCTCCTTCCTTCCTTCCTTCCTTCCATGCCTAAAGGTAACACAGTAGGCAGGTGGAAAGTGCAGGGTTGGAGCCAAGGACTTTGGGGCTTCTCCAAAGACAGCATCTATTTTTAGACGGGAACAAAACATTCACCAAAAATCATGTGTCATCTGGCTGATTCCATACAACATCCTGAACGAATTGAACATACTCCAGCATCTCTGCTAAATGTCACCTCAGATGAAGTGAGTTTCTGATGGGCCCACAAACACATCCTTTCTTTCTGTCCCTTTTAGAAAAATCCACTGACTTTTAATTTTTAAAAAATACATAAATAAATAAGAGAAATCATAGAAGCTGGTTTGGTCTCCCTGAGTGCATATGGGAGGACATCAAAAGATGTCAGGTTTTGGGCGCCTGGGTGGCTCAGTGGGTTAAAGCCTCTGCCTTCAGCTTGGGTCATGATCCCAGGGTCCTGGGATCGAGCCCCGCGTCGGGCTCTCTGCTCAGCAGGGAGCCTGCTTCCCCCTCTCTCTCTGCCTGCCTCTCTGCCTACTTGTGATCTCTGTCAAATAAATAAATAAAATCTTAAAAAAAAAAAAAGATGTCAGGTTTTCATCATGTGAAGAGACAAGTATTGGCCTGGGAACAGGACATACATCCAGAATCTGGGACTAGGTAAATAAGAGATCAGAGAAATAGGAGGAGCACGGCATGGACAAGATCAAGATGGGTCCAGATTCTGAAAAGGGCTAAGGTTGATGCTTTGTTCAATGAGCTCTCACTGCACGGTGGAGAGGACAGAGACACTGGACCTTTGTAGCTCACCTGCTTCTGCCATGAGGGGCCAGTCATCAGAAATGGAGACCCGGATTCTAATAACCCACAAGGATGTGCTGTGATTTTCCACTGAAATGCTAAATTTCATTTTAGTCACTCCTCTTTTTAAAAAAAATTATTGTTATTAACATATAATGTATTACTTGCCCCAGGGGTACAGGTCTGTGACTCACCAGTCTTAAACACTTCACAGCACTCACCATAGCCCATACCCTCCCCAGTGTCCATAACTTAACTATCCTCTTCCTATCCCCACACTCCGCAGCAACCCTCAGATTGTTTTGTGAGATTAAGAGTCTCTTATGCTTTGTCTCTCTCCCGATCACATCTTGTCAGTCATCCCTCTTTTTGATCAAAGGTAACCAAAATAAGGTCATTCTTGTTGACAGAAGTCTGGTCTCATTAAATTTGGCCTGATGATTTACATAAGTGCAACAAGAGTGGTAACTGACCGGGAAATTTTAAGGTCTGGTTTGCTGGAACTTTCTATAAGAAATTTCAGATTAGATTTGTAGAAGCCTCTTGAAGTTAGCGGGCCAAGCCAAGAACTCACCACCAAGACCTCACCTGCAGGACGTATGGATTTGGGTTCATTTATTTTGTCAAGGTCTTAAAATACCCTAAATTTCCTATGCTGGCCAAGAAGTGATCTTCCTTGCTCACCTGTGAGGTTGGGAACTCTGTAAGCTTGATACCTGGCCAGTTTCCCCAGAAGAGCTTTGTAAGCATTGGCTGAATTTTCAAAGTCAATCTTAGTTCTTTTAAACTGTCTGGTCCCATCTGATTCTATACACATCATTCTCAAATATCACATTGCAGTCAAAGCCTTGGTTACAAAACCAACGTTTCCAGTCATGTTCAGTTATAAGGAAGACGGATTCTTATTGAACTCATATAAATAATTGTATTGCCATGAAAATAAAAATACACAATACGAGTTTCAGAGTTCTGGAAGGATTGGGCAAGGAGAAAAGGATAAATGTTTCATTTCTGTTTACAAAATAAGAATCAGCTAAGTCTGTGAATTTTAGATAGTTCCAGAGAAAAGGGCAAGGAATTCCTTATATTCACAAAACAGAACACTAAAGGAACAAAAACAAAGCAAACAAAAGCCATAAAGAAACCATAATCTTAAAGAAAGCTTTATCAGTGCTTTCACTCCCATGTAATTCATTCTTTTTCTGCTTGATCGTAGGTTAGCCATTTTGTGAACCACTTCTGCTTGTCCACCGGAGTTCTGGAAATCCTTACTCAGACCAGTAGTACTTAATGTCCGTTACCCCAGCAATGTCTGGACCCCAGAGTATCTCGCTGTCTTTTCTGTGGGCCTCTGAGCTGCTTGCATTTTGATGAGGAGAAGCACTCTAACCTACAGCTGATTGCAGATGTTACTGAAGAAAAATCAGAATAAAACACAAAACTCTCCGGATGACAAAAGACTTAAAACGTTCACGATTAAAGCTCCTGATAAAAAATGACACAGTTGACAAGGACGTTTGGTTATTTCTGTGACAGGCCATGGTTTAAAATAATAACCAGATTCACAATTAATGGTATTATATTTATTTTTGTCTAATACCAGGCAAAGCACCATCAGGGTAAACAGAGAACAAGGACACCTGACAAAATATTAGGAACTTGATACAATTTCTGAAATACTTATATTAATAGTACTTACCCATATAAATACAACCTAATCAAGGATAAACAGTTCTTACTTGACAATGTCTGTCATACAACTGAACATATTAAATGAAACTAATTATTTTTTTAACATGTCTCATTTTATGAGATGCAAGAACAAAGCCTTTTTAGAATTTCTGGGGACCCTCTGGGAAATGTCACATTCAGCTGGAGAGCCAGAAGGTTTCATTTAGGATTGGATTTTGGCAAAGTTGTTGGAAATGCCAAAAGGTTTGAGTTCTTTGCTAAATAGAACCATAGGTCACTGTGAAATGATACATAGCTACTTAGTTCACCAAAGCAACAATAAAAGGTTTCCCAAGTAACTATATATAGGAGGTAACATGGTAATTAAAAAAAAAAAAACTTTTTTAGAAGTGAGAAGACTGTTCTTTTTATATACTCAAGGACATGATAAAGTCAGCATGAGCATAGGAGATCATTCTGATGAGACACAGAACTTTTATTTTCAAAGCAGATTACACAAAAGGTAAAGGAACCCTCCCGCTCCAATCTCTTATAAAGAGCAGACCAATAGTCCAGGAAAACTTAGTTGTTTTCACAGAGACAAAACCAAACTCTATTTTTACATCAGGATTGACGCTAAAGCTCATAGAAAAAACCTTATAGATAAATCCATCTAATCATAGCTGGGTCGACCTAATGAGATAAAATTCCTTTTTCACGATTTTTCATAGACTTTCTTTTTCTTTTTATTTTTTTTTAATATTTTATTTATTTATTTGACAGACAGAGATCACAAGTAGGCAGAGAGGCAGGCAGAGAGAGAGGGAAGCAGGCTTCTTGCTGAGCAGAGAGCCCAAAGTGGGGCTCGATCCCAGGACCCTGAGATCATGACCTGAGCTGATGGCAGAGGCTTTAACCCACTGAGCCACCCAGGCGCCCCTTTCATAGACTTTCTTCAACTCGGTTGCGATTTATCAAAAAGATTTTGGAAACAGTTCTATGACCAATTTTATAAAAGAATTATTGTTGAAAATTCCATTCTTAAAACTTTTATTCCCCACATTGGCCACATGCATGTAACTCAGAAGACAGAGCAGTTTTACTAAACCAATGATATTACACGACTCTTATTTTTCAAAGATTTACCCAATTTCTAAATTGGCAAGCATTTGGGTTAGTTTTTCTCTTTCTGGGAGTTTCAGGAATTATTGGATTTACATAAGTACTTACTTATCTCAAATCCAATATGTCATTAGAAAAGGGGAAAATTTGGACACAGAGAGACACACATGGGGAGTATCTTGTGACTCGACATAGGCAAGTGGTCATGTGGCTGTGGAGATGAAGCTACAAGCCAGTGAATACTAAAGAATGCCTAAGACACCAGAAACTAGACTAGGCATGGAAGGAATCTTCTTTAGGGCCATCAGATGGAGCATGGCCATGCCAACCCCTTGACTTTGAACTTCTAGCCTCCAAGAACTGAGACTACCACCTGGCTCATGGTACTTGGTCCCAGCAGCTCTAGGAAATGCATACAGGTGGGAGGAGAGAAGTGTGGCGGTGGAGAGAAGGTGGAGAAGGAATGATTAAGGGAATGTCTGGAAAAACAGAGGTGATCAATCTCAGAGAAGCCAAGGGTAGGAGGGCTGAGGGAAAAGGTTGGAGAGCAATTTCTGCAGAGGATCTAAGAAGCTACTGAAGGAGATTTGGGATATGACAATGAAGTCACTGGGGGCTTCTGGAAGAGCAGTTGTGGGGAAGTTGAGGAATTGGGATTGCCTGGGAAGGTCCGTGGGCCAGCGTTCCTTCCCAGAGCCCACCAGCCTTCTAGCAGCTTGACTCCCAAGGAGCTAGACCACTCACGGCTGGCCCAGTTTGCCTGTGAGGACCACACATTTCACATCTTGTTTCTGGCTCTTCTTTAATTAAGGATATGAAAATAAAACACTTTTTACAAAGGGAAAAAAAAGGTGTTTATAGCAGCTTGGGGAATAGAATTGTTTATTAAGGAGAATAAAGCAAAATAGAGAATATGCTATGAAATTATTCTTAAATTGAGAACAAAGCTCTCAAATCAACATATGAAAAAAATGCCCAACATTATTTATAATCAAAGGGTTGCAAAATAAAGCAGTGAAATGCTATTTTCTTTTCATCAATTTGGCAAAGATTTAAAAATTCACATGGTCACAGCCTAACATTGTGAGACTAGATGTATCTGGGCAGTTCAACACAGTGCTTTCTAGATGGTAACTTGATAGGATATTTATTTTTTTTTAAGATTTTTTTTATTTACTTGGCAGACAGAGATCACGAGTAGGCAGAGAGGCAGGCAGAGAGAGAGGGGGAAGCAGGCTTCCTGCTGAGCAGAGAGCCCGACACGGGGCTCGATCCCAGGACCCTGAGATCATGACCTGAGCTGAAGGCAGAGGCTTTAACCCACTGAGCCACCCAAGTGCCCCATTGATAGGATAGTTAAAAAGCTTTAAAAAATATCCTCAGATACAGATCCAGAATTCCATTTCTAGATTATTGTTTTAAGAACATAATGAAAGCTATATGAGAAACCTTTATTATAAGCATATACATTTCAGTGTTATTTATATTTCCAAAAAAAATGAAGCAAATGAATATTCCATAATTCAGACTGATTAAATAAGTTCTATTTCTATGAATGGACAATGTAAGTAAATAATGATTTAGGAAACATTTCTAGACAAAAAATATATTCAGAATATATTAATTCAGAATTGAAAGGTATCAAAACAGTATTTATAGAAAGAATCAATAAAAAAAAGTTTTAAGTACCTGAAAAAAAAAAACTGTACACAATGATTAACAGTAGCTAAGTGGGGGGTAGTGGATGATTTAAAAATTTTGCTTATTTTTCTTCCTTGATTTTCCTTTTTTTTCCCCCTAAAGTGAGCATGCATTGATTATAGATTTGAAATGAATACGTTTACAAATAAGAATTGAGTCTATTCAAGATTGGGTGTGAGAGAGAAATGTTTGATTCACTGAAATTTTATCAAAAAGGAAGTAGTGAGGGGCACCTGGGTGGCTCGGTCTTGAAATGTCTGCCTTCGGCTCAGGTCACCATCCCAGGCTGGGATGGGGCCTGCATCAGGCTCTCGCTCAGGGGGAGGCCTGTTTCTCCCTCTCCCACTCCCCCTGCTTGTGTCCCCTCTCTGTCAAATAAATAAATAAAATCTTTTTTTTTTTTTTTAGAGAGGAAGCAGTGAGGGTTCCACTTGATGAAGTTCAGGCTCACTGAGGCAAGATACTCGCCAATGTATGGATTCATTGGATTTACTTTTCCTGGAAACAGGGCAATTCACGTAAGAAGACCCCAAGGTGGGCGCTTGAACAGTGGGTGAGCCAGAAGTGGACACGAAGCTCCTGATTCATGAACTGTCTGCTTGTCCTGCCATAACACCCTAGGCCATCTGGCTTGATGTCTGTCTTATGTTTAGGGCTTCCATTTTGAAGCATTTTCCTTCCTGGCCACACTGAACATCCCAGAGCACAGATGCTAAGTGCCCCTTGCTAGAACCGAGCTTGTCATTTCCATTCAGGCTCAGTCCATGAGCCAGATCCCTCCAATCCAGCCAGCTGTCCCCGCCAAGGCAGTGGAGTCAAAAGATGAGCCCCTGAAACACTGAGCAAAGGAGGAAATTTAGAAGTGCCCTACCCAAAAGCAGTTAGTTGTGTTACCGATAACAACAGGATCAATAACACCTGGAGAAGAGTTGGTGTAAATTTCAGGGACGAGGCAGTCATTGAAAGCACTAAGTGGGCTGCATGGAAATGACCACGGTCACCGAGTGGACTGTTCAGCCAGCCTGTTCTACCTTCTGTTACAAGGAAAGCCCCAAAGTGGGAGACAAACATGCAACGGAGTAATTACAGAGATATTCAATTTGGTTAACATGCAATTAGGTCTGGCCACATAATATAGAAGTGCTTGACTCATTTCCAACCGGCCACTTTATCTTCTGCAAATGATTGGTTGCCTCTAATTCTGCTCTGAGCTGCTCTGTAGATCACTATAATGGAATGAGGGGAAAATGGCGAATTATGTGTTGTTCCTCCAGCAAATGTTTAAAAAGTCCACCGTACTCTTTCTGTGCCCAGAGGTAGCCCTTTGTAGGTTTTGGTGTGATTTGTGAGATAAATACATTGGGTCAAATTAAGGAGAGGATTTTTGCCCCATAAAATAAAACAAAACACTTGATTTTTTGTGGGTTGAAATGCGTGTTGTAAATATTAGCATGTACCAAGTGATGGGCTGTCTCTCCCTGTTGAGCTAGACTATGGACTAATACTCTTTTTTTTTTTTTTTAAAGAAATGATAAATTCTAGGATATGAAAAGACAGAGACCAATCAAAAGGTCTATCCTTCTCTTCTTAGTTTCTATAAATTGGGGCCAAATGATGTTGACATATTAGCTCTATGTGAATATTATCCATAACCTGAAGATGAGAGTCATTAGCACCCTGAATGATCCAGGGCACCAGAACTGGGCTTTAAGAGAGGATGACAGAGGGGTGTTCATCATCTCCAGCCAGGTCTCTGGCCACACAACAGGATGACCACTGTGAGTTGAGTAGGTGTTCGAGCCCAGGTATTGATGCTCTCATGAGAGAAATTATGGGTCACCAGGCACATGCAGTTTCCATTCTCTTACCTAGGGCTGCTGTATACAGGTGTGTAGGTCATGTCTTACCTAAGGGCATCTGGCTGAGGGAGTGAGCAGGAACTGAAATCCAAGCCACACTCAGCCATTACCTGAAGGAAGAGATCTTTTCTGTTAATTTGCACAAAGGCCCTGTTCACTCATAGCTAAGCCCTATGCCCATAGGCTTACATCTTCCCAGAGGGAACCCTTCTTCTAACTCATGCAAATGCCACAAATAATAAAGTAGTGTCCTTGTCTTTATCCCATTTTGAATCCTTTTTATGTTTATATTTTTAAAAATTCAAATAAGATTTATATACAGTGACATGCATAAATACTGAAGATACAGCTTAATGAATTTCATGTTATCACCTATAGGAAAGATTCTTATGCCTCTTGCCCATCAATCCCCAAATTCCAGAGGCAGACGCTGCTCTAATTTTTATCACCATAGCTTAATTTTGCCAACTTCATATATATATGTATATATATGAAATTCAAGAATATTCATGGCCCCAGTTTTCATAATAGTCAAAATTTATAATAACCTGAATGTTCATCTATAGGAAAATAGTTACAGTAATAGTGGTTTATTCATATATTATTTAGCAATAAAAGTGAATGAATTATATATGTATATATACACATATATATGTATATATACATGGTTATATATAACTTTATGTGATGGTTACATATACTATTATGTATTTGCATATATAACTATATGTAATATATATGTAACTATTGGATCAATATTACCAACAGATTGAACAAAAGAAGCCAGGAGCCAGGCACAGAAGAACCTATTCTGATTGGTAATATATATACACACACATATACACCAATAATCATTGTAATATATAATTTAATATATATGCAAATATATGTAATGCATAATGTATGTTGATATTATAACGTTGTATAGTCTATGTTATTTTACATAACAGCTATAGGATGCATAGTGTGATAATGTTACATATTGCTGAGTGTATGTAACATTGTAACACTGGACTGCCCTCATAAAACCCTTGACAGACGCATGTCTTCATTTAACTCATCTTTGGTCTGTGCAGAAGGTGTGTGGATGTGGGAGGCTGACAGGGGTTTATCATAAACACAAGAAGGTGGAAATTCCAATTAAGGTAAGTATTTCAGATACAGTGGCTTTGCTGGAGCACATCAATAAATCTCCCCTTCTCTTCCACCCTGCACCTGGTACACAGCTACTGAATTACAAAAGCCTTATTTTTCTAGCCTTGTCAGTAAAAATAAGTCAATTGCCTTCACATGTTGGGGGTAAGAGCGTACCTTCACGCTTTCAACTCAGACCCGCGTTGACGCGTCTGTTCACTGACCTAGCCACCGGGAGGAATCTTATTGTCTTTGACACACCACAGAACATCACATCAAGCATTGATGAGATTGGGCTAAACGGATCTGGTGGCAAAGAATCAACAGCACTTTTTTTTTTTTTTACTTTATTTAAGCTTTATTTAAACATATGATGTAACCCCACCACCCTCACCCAACCCCTCTTCCCCCCACCCCCCTCAGTTTGTTTTATGACATTAAGAGTCTCCCGATCCCATCTTCTTTCATTTTTACTTTTCCTACCACCTTAACTCCCACCCCCGTTGCATCTCCACTTCCTCATATCAGGGAGATCATGTGGTAGTTGTCTTTCTCCAGTTGACTTATTTCGCTAAGCATAATACGCTCTAGTTCCATCCATGTCGTCGCAAATGGTAAGATTTCATTTCTTTTGATGGCTGCATAGTATTCCATCGTATATATATACCACATCTTCTTTATCCATTCATCTGTTGATGGACATCTAGGTTCTTTCCATAACTTGGCTATTCAACAGCACTTTTGATGGGTTAGTGTACAGACTCTCAGAAGTGTGGTCCCTGGCCAGCAGCAGCACTGGGGAACTTGCTAGAAAAGCGAATTATCAGACTACCTTTCAGAACTATTTGATCCAAAACTCTTGGAGTAGATGTGGCCATCTGGGTTTTAAGAAGCACTCTTGGTGATTTTAAAGCATGCTAAGATTTGATCACCACCGCCTTAGGACAACACCCATATGCCAGAGGATAGAAGATAAATCCCATGAAAATTCAAGGATCTGCCACATAAAGTTCCTAGGTTTCAAGTGGTCCGGGAGTGGTTGCTCCATATGTTTTTTTCAAGTGAGAGGTAACTTGTTGCATGTTATGTTGCTCACCAGGAAGAAAGAGATTCACGCTTAATGGGCGTTTTTGGCTATTATCTATGACACATTTGGAGATGCTATTCTGACCCATTCACTGGGTAGCCCAATTGATTGCTAGTTTCAAGTGGGGCCCCAAGGAGGAGAAGGCTCTACATCAGGTCTAGACTGTAATGCTTGGACAGTTGGACCTTATAACCTTGCCAACACCTGCTATTCTAATTATCTGGGGCATATAGGGATGGTGTGTGGTACTTCTGACAAACTGCAATGGAGAAATCATGATGCAGAACTCCAGAGCTCAAGCAAGGGATGAGTCTTGCATGGGAGACCCACGTTTCAGATGGGCAGTTAGACAAGATTGTCTTTTGCATTTTTCACAGCTCTGAGTCCCTGATGTGAGTCGGATTGCCTTCTCCATTATATTCAAGATCTATACTGAGAAAAGAGGAAGGGGTGGGGGGATAAGCTGGAGGTGATGGAGAGAGGTAAAGTAGAATGGTGGACCTTGGGCCAATTGACTTGAAGGGAGAGTGGAAAGATACACAAAAAATATGGCCACAAGGAGGTATTTCATGGTGTTTGTCCATGACACACCTTTGGGGATGGGATCCAGCCAGCCAAGTTTCTGTGAGGCCATTGAAAATCTGGGAGGTCAGGGAGATGAGCAAAGTGAAGATGTTAGAAAATCTGAAGATGGGCAGTAAATGTGGCAGATCTTTTAGGCAGCCCCGTGACATATTGCTGATGAGCTCCTAAGCAATAAGGCTTTACGACCACTCTTAAAATAACTGGGTTTAATTGAGACACTTTTAATTGAGAAGTGAAGCCAGTTCTGGGGTGGTCAGTTCTGGTCTACCATCTTGCATTGCCCTTGCTGCTCTTAAGTGGCTTTTGGAGTACAGAGTGGGGTTATGGCTGAGGCACATAGTGAAAAGATTGAAGTGTGTTAATGGTTCTCACTTTGCCTCTGGGTTTTTCCACTGCCTGTCTCTGCTCAGCTCTGTCCCAGAACGCTGATCCCTCTGGAACGCTGATCTCTCACTGGGTCTCCTGAGTCCTGGGGCTGCCGGTTATATCTGGTGAATGGAAGGCACCACAGGGAAGGGGATCATGGGTGGTGAGATGCATAGGTGTTCTTCCTCCTCTTTCCGCCCTGCTCTGTTCTTGTCTCTGGCTTCTCTTTGGTGACTGACTTGAGATCTTGGCTAACCTCACATAATGATCTTCTTCTTCTTGCTTCTTTAGGCCCAGCGGTGCTGCTCCAGCATCCCTGGCTGGTGTCCTAATGCTGCCCACACCTCTACATAGAGGCTCTTCATTAAAGTCTCTTCAAAACCCCAGCAGATCTTACCTTCTGTCACTGTCAGGATCCTGACAGATATAGGGGGTGTGTTTTAACTCAACGGCAGGAGAGATTTAGCCTCCATGAAGCATACAGTCCATCAGGAAGGAGGGGGACTATAATTTCTACAGCTATAGAATATGGGCAATCTTATGTATGTGTACATGCCTGACCCAAACCAGTGCTTAACAAGCATGTATTCTTTCTGTGGTTGGTTAATTAATTAATTAAGAGAGTTAGGGAGGAGGGGCTTGAGGGAGAGGGAGAGAGAGAATCCCAAGCAGACTCCCCACTGAACATGGAGCCTGAGGCAGAGCTTGATCTCACAACCTCGAGATCATGACCTGAGCCAAAGTCAAGAGTTGGTTGCTAAATGACAGAACAGGAAAAAGGGCTGATATCCAAGATCTATAAAGAACTCCTCAAACTCAACACACACAAAACAGATAATCACGTCAAAAAATGGGCAGAAGACATGAGCAGACACTTCTCCAAAGAAGACATACAAATGGCTAACAGACTAATGAAAAGATGCCCATCATCACTAGTCATCAGGGAGATTCTAATCCAAACCACATTGAGACCCAGCTTACACCAGTTAAAATGGCCAAAATCAACAAGACAGTAAATAACAAGTGTTGGAGAGGATGTGGAGAAAAGGGAACCCTCTTACACTGCTGGTGGGAATGCAAGTTGGTGCAGCCACTTTGGAGAACAGTGTGGATTTTCCTTCAGAAATTAAAAATAGAGCTTCCCTATGACCCTGCAATTGCACTACTGGGTATTTACCCCAAAGATACAGATGTAGTGAAAAGAAGGGCCATCTGTACCCCAATGTTCATAGCAGCAATGGCCACAGTCGTTACACTGTGTCAAGAACCAAGATGCCCTTCGCCAGACGAATGGATAAAGAAGATGTGGTCCATATACACTATGGAGTATTATGCCTCCATCAGAAATGATGAATACTCAACTTTTGTATCAACATGGACGGAACTGGAGGAGATTATGCTGAGTGAAGTAAGTCAAGCAGAGAGAGTCAGTTATCATATGATTTCACTTACTTGTGGAGCATAAGAAATAACATGGAGGACATGGGGAGATGTAGAGGAGAAGGGAGTTGGGGGAAATCAGAGGGGGAGACAAGCCACGAAAGACTGTGGACTCTGAGAAACAACCTGAGGGTTTTGAAGGGGAGGAGGTGGGAGGTTGGGAGGGCCTGGTGGTGGGTATTAAGGAGGACATGTACTGCATGGAACACTAGGTGTGGTGCATAAACAATGAGTTTTGGAACACTGAAAAAAAATTAAATGAAAAAAATAAAAAATAAAAATGCTTTGGAAGAAAAAGGAGCTGCCTAACCGACTGAGCTGCCCGAGTGTCCCTGTGTGTGTG
>RCUC01093710.1:0-20028 GCA_003697995.1 Taxidea taxus jeffersonii | reverse complement strand
TTTTTTTTTTTTTTCCTGCATGGTATGTTTTGCCAAAGAGCTAAAAATCCAATGACTTAAATTTTTAACAGAATGGAAACTTTTATTGCTTCCACTTACTGACTATTGCCCATATAGACTTGTTTGTGTTCCTAAAAATCTGCCAAATATGTTTTCAATTTTCACCTATTTATTATAGGCAAAAACAAGATAATGGATATCTTTCAGGGTCTCCCTTGTATTGATAAGTAGTGTTACTTTATCTTGAGGAGATGTAGTTGCTGCTTTTCTATTAATAGTAAGTTGCAATCTTACAGGTGTTGTAGTGATTGGTTAATAAGAGACAATTCCATTAATTTGATAATAATAGTCCTCCACTGTTTTATTTTGCCTTTTTAGTTTGGGTAATAAAAAAAACTCAAGAAAATAACTCTAATTCAAAAAATAAGTGAAAGCAAGTTTAAATTTGGCTAGTGGATGAATTTCTTTGGCAAATATTATGTGCACATAATATATTGTAGGCACTATGTAGAGAGAGAAATGGACCAAAACAAAGTTACTGCTCTAAGCATAGGTTTTAAGGTTTGTTAGGAAATACATATATTAATCAAATAATCACACAATAAATGTGTAATGATGTATTTAGAGATTAATAATAGCTTGAAAGCCATGAAATGCAATTGAGCTGTAGGTATGTGTGTGTGTGTTTGTGTGTGTATGTGGTTAGGTGTTGTCATGTGGTCATATCTTGATTGATAAAGTACCTCACACTGTACTTGGTGTTGCTCAACAACAGACTAGTTAGGAACTCCAGAAAAGACAGTAATACTAGTTTAAACTAGTAATGTCAGTGGTGATGAGAGAGGTAGGCAGATGACCTAATCACCACTTTAGGAAAGAATTCCAAAGAATTTAAGCATTAATATGTATCAAGTGACTATAATGTGTCAAATGCTCTTTAAGGTGCTAGGGACTTAAAAATGAATACATTAAATAATGACAAGAAAGTCCCTTTCTTCAACGAGCTCCCCATCTGCTGTGAAATTTCTAAGTATGGTCAACTATGCATTCATATAAGGGAAGATTAATATAAGGCAACAAATGTCAGGTGATTTATATTCACTATCATTTGATTTTGGTGCATATTAGATAACTTTTACTTTTGGGGATTCCTTAAGATGCAACAGTAATAATGCATTTAAAAACACTGTCACAGCATAAATATAACTATAAAGTGTTATTAATTTTCTCTCTATAACATCCTAATTCTATCTCGCTTAGACTAATATGACAGTAAGTTTTTGCTTCCTGAGTACACACAAGGCAGGGGAGTATCTTAGTTTGCATAGACTGATATAACAAAATGCTATGGACTGGTGGCTAGGTGGTGTAAGCAACTGACATTTGTTCTTCACAATCCTGGAGGCTAAGAAGCCTGAAATCAAGGTACTCGAGGATTCTGTTTGCGGGTGGAGGTGGGCTCCTCCAGGTTTGCAGCGTGCCTCATGTCTCTCCCTAGCAGAGAGTGCTCTGGTCTCCTCTTCTCTTCCTATCAGTACACTAACCCCATCATGGAGATTCTCTTGTCCTCACCTGAAACCTAACACCCAAAGGTCCCTACCGCCATCACATTGGGGATAGGGTTTCAACATACGAATTTTTGGAAAACACAAATGTTCATCCTATAGTGGGAAGACTCCAGAAGGCTAACCAGTGACAAGATAACTGACCCTGGAATTTGCTCCTGGTAACAAAGAAAGTGCCAAACTATCATTTGGATTCAGACTAGCTTTTAGTGGTAGCACCATTGTGGTCCTTCCCTCCAACCCCTCACAATTATAATCAAACTGAAATTGACAGATTAGATGAGTTGATTGAGTCAATTCAATTAGAAGTAAATTAGAGTTGATGCTATTTAATGCATTTGAATTCAGTGTTTTCAAGCCATTAAATCTTTCTTTCCTAACTTTTCATTATATACAAATTTAAACAAACAAAGGCAACAGTGGTGGTAATGATTCCCCTATTTCTATTACCACCTTCCAACAATTATCAACATTTTAACAATTTGATTTCATCTGTTCCTCACTTTTTTATTTGTTTTGTTTCACTGAAGTACTTTTAAGCAATTTCAAGCAACATACCATTATTTCACTTATGGATCCACTAGTATGTATTTCATCTGATAAGGCTTTTTGTTGTTGTTGTTCATGTGTAGCCACTATTATTTTTCTAATCACCCCAATGAAACTAACAAATATTTCTTTTTTTTTTTTAAAGATTTTATTTATTTATTTGACAGACAGAGATCACCAGTAGACGGAGAGGCAGAGAGAGAGAGGAGGAAGCAGGCTGTCTGCAGAGCAGAGAGCCCGATATGGGGCTTGATCCCACGACCCTGGGATCATGACCCAAGCTGAAGGCAGCGGCTTTAACCCACTGAGCCACCCAGGCGCCCCTAACAAATATTTCTTAATAACAACTAATATTCAGTTTATATTCAAATATTTCCACTTATTTTTAAGATGAATTTTTTCGTGTGGTTTACTCAATTTGGATTTCAGTCAGATTCATATACTGTACTGGGTTGTTAGGTTTTAGTCTCTCTTACTGTATATAAAAGCCTTCTTCTTCCTTTCCTCTCTTCTTTCCTCACTCACTTTTTCCCTCCCTTTCTTTTCCTACAGTCAATTTGTTGGGAATATTGGTGATTTGTTTTAGGAAGGTTGGATATTCCTTCAGTCAACAGTAAGATTATTCCTCTATCTCCTGTATGTCCTGTAAATAGGTAATTAGATCTAGGTTTCATGAATGATTTAGCTAAAGCTTTTCTGAGAGAAGGGCTTGCAACAAAACCCCCAGTGCCTATGCTAGTAGTTATTTGGGGAGTGACTCCCAAAGCTAGGACTGAGGGAGTAGAGAGAGTGAGTTGGGAAAGAAGGAAAAGGTTGTGTTTTCAAGGTACCTGTTAGAGAGATTGGGGTTCCATTCACTGGGAAGCTTCGAAAATACCTCTCAAACTTAACCCTGGCTCTCCTTGACCTTGGCTGAAGGTTTTTGAAGAACCTGATGCTTGTGTACAATGATTTGGAGTCATTCCTCAGAGCTGCCCCAAAGGTCAGAGGAGGTTAGAGGGATGAGGTGTGTGCACCAGAGGTATCTGCTGCAGTTAGCTAGAACATTTCATACATGGTTCTGTGTATGCCCTTTTGTGTGAAGCATGTAATGGCTGATTGCTCCCTTTTAATGATTCTAAGCTTGAATAATCATGTCAGCTTTTTAAAGTTCCCCAACAACTTTTTGATAATGATTTTACATTCATTGGTGATCACTGTCTCATTCCTTTAAAAAAATCAGTTTATAGATAATGAGTTGGTGCTCTGACAGCCTCCAAAGTGATCCATTGACTCTTATTTCTTTCCCTGAACAGGGGAGCATCACTACACTATTAAAAAAGGTGGAGGGAGGGTGCCTGGGTAGCTCAGTGGGTTAAGCCTCTGCCTTTGGCTCAGGTCATGATCTCAGGGTCCTGGGATTGAGCTCCACATGGGGCTCTCTGCTCAGTAGGGAGCCTACTTCCTCCTCTCTCTCCGCCTGCCTCTCTGCCTACTTGTGATCTCTGCTTGTCAAATAAATAAATAAAATCTAAAAAAAAAAAAACAGGTGGAGGGATGGAGATTTTTTTTTTTTTCTGTTGTTTCACATTACCAACAGATTACCAGGTACTCATGCTTAGTAAAGGAGAATAGATACATAATGGAGTAAATGGATAACTCAGCAATAGGCAGGACACAAGGAAGGCAAAAATCACTTCTGACTATAGTGCAAGAGGGAAGGAAGGAAAGCAATGGTCTCTGTATTGGCAAAAATCGCAGAGCTGCTTGCATAAATTAAGAAGTCTGAAACCCTAGATTTCTGCTACTCGGGTGCATTCTGGAGCTCTTGATTCTCAAAATAGAAACCAAGATCCTTTTCGGTATTGTTTTCCCAAGATGTTTTATAAAGAAATTTTCGAGACTGTGAGTAGTGGTGCTGAATTAAATTCCAAACCAACTTATCTCCTAACTGAGCAGGGTGACCAACTCAATCCAGTTTGCCTGGGGTTTTCCCAATATTAGAACTCAAGTTCCCTCTTCTCACAAGCCCTCTCAAGTCCTGTGCAGATTGAAGTGGTTGGTCACTCCAACTAAAAGGAACCTTTTTACTTACAAGTTATGTATACTGTATGTTCACTTTTATAATTGAGGAGTATACATACAATTTCCTTGGTTTGTTAGTCCGTCCCAGTACTTTTTCCTTTCTTCTCTTTTGTGACAAGAAGCACATGCTTAGACATGACTATGAAGGAAAGACTATTCTATATTCAAGGACAGAGAAAAGGAGGTCACCAGGCCACATGGGGATCAAAACATTCCTGTTAGCATCACTAACACCTGTTTTAAGTGAATTGGATCATAAGCGTTGGGAATAATGATGTCTACATAATTGTTTTTATATTCATATTAGTTATATCTTGCTGGGAAAAAAATAATCTTCTGAAAAATAATCTTTTAGGCTTGAAACTGAGTTGACCGCATTGCTAAAGATGTACCATTCAGTTCTCATTCTACTTGGCATATATGTAGAATCTAAGGTCCTACACAAATCTTTGAACTGTGTCTTGGTAATTATTTCATTTTATGGTATTTTCATACAATCAAGTGACCCCAATTGACTAGAGGCAATTATTCTGACACATAAGAGATTTCCTTTTACCATCTGTATACTTATTTGTGAGATCAAAGTATCCTTCCATGGTCTCCCTATACATACTATCTAGTAGCCCTTTTCCTGTGAGCCTTTGTCCTACCCTGATGTGGTGGAGCCAGACAGATATATTTCTTCCATCCACCTAAACTAACCAAGCACTGGATTTTATTCCCTTCAGATCAACCATCTTCACAGATGGGACAAAGACAATGATTCAGCTCCTTCTCAGAATTCCCACCTCATTGGCAAAGATTTTCCACTGTGGCTGTGACTAGGAACATTTTAGTAAAAGACAGGTGAGAAACATGCGGGACATTTTTAGTGCCCCATATGCAGATGATAGGACTATGAGGTGCAATTTAAAAAGAAAGATGATTAACAGCCACATGGATAACTTCAGTTCATATTTTACAAATAACTTTGGGAACATTGACTCACAACATGAAGCCTAAGTAAGACACAAATGATCTTTTTGAACATCTGCCAACAGGTATGTTAGTAATTTGTCCAAGAGAATGAAGAGCTGTTGCTGCTTTAGCTTGAGTCTTTGTTCGTTTACATTTCCTTTTTTGATGGTACATATGCCAATAGTACCCTTTCTATTTTTTAAAGATTTTATTTATTTATCTGTTAGAGAGAGAGAGTGAGCAGCACAAACAGAGGGAGCAGCAGGCAGAGGGAGAAACAGGCTCCTTGCTGAACAAGGAGCCCCATGCCAGACATGATCCTAGGACCCTGAGATCATGAACTGAGCCCAAGGCAGATGTGTAACCGACTGAGCCACCCAGATGCCCCGATAGTGCCTTTTTAAAAAGACAGACTTGACGCTCATATTTGGACCAAGAAGGTTTTAGATTCTTTTCCTTGGGAGCCATGGGCAAGCAGCACAGCTCTCTGAACTCAGGTTTCCTCATCCCTAAATAGATAATGGGGATCACTGCTCAGTATGTCTCACAGGCTCTTTATCAGGATCAAAAGACATCATGTAGGAAAAAGGGATTTTCAAGTAATCCATCAACCAAATGTTAGTTTTAATTATAGCACTATTATCTTCTATGATTTGAAGGAAACTTTTTATTTGCTGATATAGTTTTCATAAAAACCATGACAAACTAAAAAAAATACTCAAGAGCATGTTATACAATGATTGGCACATGCTAGACATTCAACAAATCTATTGTTTCTAATTTGATGGATTCCATCTTCATGTGTATTTCCTTCCAGGAAGAAAATAATCCAGAATTGTCTCATATTTTCTCTTTATTTGGACTTCAGACTCTGGCGAGGGTTCTCAAATGCCCTATCTACAGATATTCTCTTCCTTTGCACGAACCTATTTTGGGAGAGGAAACAGACCTTGTTTGTTCTTAATAATATAAATTTTATTGCATAAAATATAATGAAGCTACTGTCTTTACTCTTTTAAACATTTTCCCAAGGAAAAATTTTTATCCTAGATTAAAGTAGATGTCTAAATAGATTGGTTCTTACCCTGAAGTAATTGAAATAACATTTTAATTCCACTTTCAAAATATAAATTTTGATGTGGTTTTTGAAAGGTGAAATGAATAAAATTTTGAAGCTAAAAATAAATGAAAGAATAGAAAACACTTTACCACCAAAAATACATATACTCACATTCCATCTATTATTTTTTAATTTAATAATAAAATGGCTATTGAAATACATTGACAGTATATTTTTGTCAGGTTTTCTTACATACAGATGATAATTACCAGATATTTTGGAATGGTCATTTAGGGCCTTCAGATATAAATCTTTAAATGTGCTATAAGAGCTTCTGGTCACATTTGTTTTCTTCAGGTTTTACTGCATCAGAGGGAAACAAATTACTTTCTCTTGTGACAAAGAAAGAACCCAGGAAGGGATAGTGTGTGGTTTTTGTTTGTTTGTTTTGGTAGACTCACAGGTGATGGAGTTTGTATGAAGAATGCCGTGGATAATGGCTGGCTTGTCTTCTGAACAGATGGTGATGGTCTTGTTGCTAGGATAAGGCCTCAAGAATTTAGTTTTTAATTCCATATTATTTGCCTCAGTACCATGAATATCCGGAGGTGTCCTGCAACAAAAATACAAACAAAACTAAACAAAACCAAAAACAACCCACAAAAAATCCACACAGAAAGAGTGACAAAGTACGAGAGAGACGGGTAACAGAACAAGGAGCAAAGACTGGATCCAGGTCAATAGAGACTTTGGGGAAAATGCCTGCTCATCTGTCTGCAGTCACCTGGGTTTGAAAGGCAGGCAGGAAGGAAGACTGGTTTGGCAGAAGAACGGGGCCTTTGATGCCTTTGATACCACAGAGAAAAATACCCATTTCTTCCCATTAGAAGTCTGTTGACTTTCCTAATTAAGATAAACAGGTTTCTGAAGGAGTTAGCTCTTACAGCATGGCATTTATAACACAGCTATATATACACACAAGAATGTTTGCCAAGAATTTCAGCTGATGGTGGTCTTATGAAGCGTTTTCTAGAAATATTTTAAAATAGTTGTCATATGTAAAAGTGAGCGACTTTCATTCCCTCCAGTCAATTAAATATCTAATTTCAACTCTAGGAGATAATAACTGAAGTATTTTTTTTTAATAAATGAATGAACAGTTAGAAAACTGTTAAACACATAGCCCCGAAGCATGAAAAATATATTCGTTTAACAGCTTTATTCTTTTATCGTTAATTTACTTCAGAGAATTTCCACTAGTATAATTTTCAATGAAAATACTGTTATTTTGAAGTCTCCTTTATTGAATATGAGAATGTATGTGATTATGGGCCAACAGTCTAAAGGCCTTTGGGATGTGGCTGCGTGTTGGCACAAGGTTACCTGCTGGGGCTGTTGGGTCATCTGTCCAAATTAGTCACTTCAAACAATCGTCTACTCTGTTGTATGTCCTCCCTCGCTTCACCCCTCCCAGTAACCGACATGAATGACTTGCCTTAGAACTATCTGGATGCAACTTTAATAATTCAGTCATTGAATTTCTATGTTTCCTATGAAGAATGTGACTGATGGCATTGTACCCAAGTCTTCCACGTCACTTGTGTCTCATTGTCAACTGTTAACCTATGTTTGCCAAGTCCCTGCCCTGGGGTTCAGACTAAGGTGAGGTACCTGCTAGTGCTGGGCAATGTATACCGTACTCAAAACTGGTCCAGGAATGCAGCATTGAGAGGCGCCCCTGATGCCTGCATTAGATAGGCTGGGCGCCTAAATGACATGCTGTTTTTGTGCTCTAACAGCTGTCAATCACACTTAGGTTTTAATTAATTTGTTTGGAGGGAAATGATGCTATAGGTTTTCTCCTCCGACATCTTCTCTAGCCTATGCATTTATGACCCTCTGTAATTCTGCATCTCCTGACAAACCACCCAGAGTTTTCTGGGTTCTTCTTTTAAAGTGCCTAACACTTGTGTTTTCTAAATCCCTGCTCTCCTCAAGATTACCTGTTTGATATTATATATACTCCCTGAGGGTCTTTAAGTAAACTATCTGTACGGTCTGGTTGATTTAATTCAAGGTAAGGTGTTAATGACTTATTCATGGCTTCTTAGATAATATCCTTGCTTTCTGGTAAAGATTTTTAATGATGCGCAAAAATAATGACTAGTGATTAGAATTCTAAACATTACACAAGAAATGGTAATAAGAACATGGGGAATGGAACAGATATTTTTGGCAGAGATGGTCTTTAGTACTTTCTCAAAGCATGTCATGTAGACTGATGCCTTTTCTACTAAAAGCCTGACCAGCCCTGTTTTAGAGAATTTTTGCCATATTCAACTGTGTGTGTGTCTGGATATGTGACAGACACTATAATCTGGCTCTTTATTTCTACTGGCTAAGACATTCTATAAAGTGTGTCCTCTAAAAAACAGACTTCATTTAAATAACTGGTTTTTTTGGAAGTACCCAATTACTAAACTCTTCATTTGGCCAAATTTACTTTAAAAAAATTATTTCCAAACTTATTTGCATGACGATCCAGGAATATTTTAGCTCAGATTAATTTATTTCAAGATTTGTGCTACAAACATTGGCTCTTTACGGAACACATGTCCTTGTATGGTTTGCATTCATCAAGGAAATGCATGAATCAGTTTCACCTGATTGTTTAAGTCACAAGAGAACTGGATATATCCCTCTGCTCTTTGTTATTGCTTCTAATTTTAATAATAGAGAAACCAAGGCATTGGTATCTAATTTTATACATAGGAAAAAACCACATAAGTATTTTCAAATAAAGTCCTGTACTTAAGTGTCCTTTAAATTTAAATGTTGTTTTACTGGGGGATATTTCACCCAGTATGTATTTCACTTTGTTATTTCCAGTACTTCATGGGTGTTTGTTTATAACTGTATATGCTTTACATGGGGACACCTGGATTTTTAAGAAAGATCTTCATGTTTTAGAATTACCAGATCACCAGAAAGCTGACTTTTAACAACTGTGAAGTCCTGTTGAGTGTGACCTTAAATCTCCCCCTCCCCTTCTAAATATAAAGAATTCACGCTGGCAGGAGACTTTAAAATGCGATTTATGACTACCCCCACTTAACACTTTCAGGACTTGAATGACCACTAAGGCAGCTTTGTAACCAAAAAGGAAAAGTGAAGGGTCATGGTTGTGGCTACGGAAATCATGTCGGATTTTGTGGGACCGGTGACTTTTTGTTGAGACATTTTGGTTGGCCAAGCTTATCAATGAGCATCAAGGGAAGGATTTGTAATGAGATCTTTAGGGAAGAGGAAAATATTAAGGCTAGAGAAAATAACAATGTGTTTCTTTGTTGTTTTTTTCTTTAAACCTTGTTTTCTCTACATGTACCCTCTTTATTTCTTGATTTTAATGAAGTGTATATAATTTCTGACAGCTATGAAAACTATGAGATACAGAGAGAAATGTCATTGCTATTATTGGATGATTTCCTATCAGAACGCATCAGGGGGTCTGGGCATTTACAATGAAATTCAGTAATTGTACTTATTGCTTGGTGGGTAAGTCATACAGAAGGGAACAAACCGTGAAAACTGTGCCTGTTATTTTTTGGTGAGCACGTTATCAATCTGTTTAAGTAAACTTTGGTATTACCCAGAAGATTGTTCTCTGCTT
The DNA here is from genome assembly GCA_003697995.1 of Taxidea taxus jeffersonii. Taxonomy (NCBI): domain Eukaryota; kingdom Metazoa; phylum Chordata; class Mammalia; order Carnivora; family Mustelidae; genus Taxidea; species Taxidea taxus. The sequence continues at coordinate 10,163 of RCUC01093710.1, read as the reverse complement.
ATTATATTGCTAACACTGTGTTCAAATTGTGAGAATGTTTTGTATTAAATGAACTCACTGCATGCAGATTTTGTAGGGATCTCTAAACAGAGGGTGGTTTCATTATACACTACAGCTATGGATATTTTATATAGTCATATGAGTTAAAAACAAAGGTTTTCTTAGTGTTTTTTATTTGGTCATAGACCACTATAGTTTAATGAAAGGAGTATAAATTTATGTACAGATGTGAAATTTAAAGATTTTATTAATTTATTTGACAGACAGGGATCACAAATAGGCAGAGAGGCAGACAGAGATGGGGGGAAGCAGGCTCCCTGTTGAGCAGAGAGCCCGATGTGGGGCTCGATCCCAGTACCCTGGGACCATGACCTGAGCCAAAGGCAGAGGCCTTAAACCACTGAGCCACCCAGGTGCCCCAAGCATAGAGGCTATTAACTGCTATCACATTTTTAAAAAAGATTTATTTATTTGAGAGAGAGAGAGAGAAAGCACGTACAGTGAAGAAGGGCAGAAGGAGAGGGAGACAGTGCCAGGCAGACTATGGGCTAAGCGTGGAGTGGGTCAGGGGGCTCAATCTCAGGACCGTGAGATCACTACTGGAGCTGAAACCGAGTCAGAACCCCAACCCATGGCACCACTCAGGCACCTCAGTGGCTATTATATGGTTTTATATCTGAGTGTACCAATTACTCTGCTTTATATCTTGGCAATCCCTAAAAGGCTTAACATGGTACCTTACATAAAGTAAAATAACTGACAATTATGATGGATAATATATTAAATCTAAGTACAGCCCAATTTTGTTTCAAGCACAAATGTAGCAAAGATGTTTGTGAGGAATTTGGGATTAGGCTAAAAGCAGGAAATCCATTGGAAAAGTTAGCATTTTATCTCAAATCAAAATTCTTCTGATTCACGAGATGTAGATTAACTGGAGGGAAAGGGTGACAGAGATAAAAGAAAGGGATACATTGCCTTTTGAGTCTACAACTTATTGACTTCATAGTTATAGATAAGAGTACAGGATTTGAGAGTAATTTAGGGGCATAGCACACCAAGTTAAAACTTTTGAGATTATGATGAAGTAAACTAGCTTCTGTGCATATTTGAGGTTGTGAAAGTTATGAAAAATTATGAAAAGGAAGGAATAGTTCTTCCTAGAGTGCTTAACCAAACTTGTACTTACTTGGGTGCATGGAGAATCTGGCTTAATATGATAGAGGTGATGCAGCCATATTGATATGTTTTCTGAACTATATGTTCTCTCCTATTTTCAGCATTGTTTTGAAGATTATAGAGATTGACTCATACTCTGTTTTGTATTGTTTTTATTTTTTTCTGGAGAAAGGGAAGATAATTATATACTATGGAATATATGTATATATGTGTATATGTTTGTATTCTGCATGTAAAAATATAAGATCATTCTTAATGCTTTAAGAGGATGGAGTATTTCTATTTTAGTGCTTGCAGATTATTCTTTGTGACATTCTCTTTCTATTTCAACAAGTGATTTTGCTCTTTTCTCTGAATTAAATATTATAAAGATAAGGATGAGACAACTGGCAAAATAGAGAAGAAATAATACACACACACACATACCTTTTAGAAGAATGTACTTAAGACTATAAAAGTTTTATTCATGATAGTGCAAGGGCTGGTTTACTCAAACAAAATCCAGCCTCTTCTCATCATCTTTCTCTAAGCCTTAGATTTTGGCTGTGAAGATCATGTAACTCATTGAAGAATACCCAAAGAGACTCCTTAAGTTGGTACTTTTTGCAGCGAGCAAAGGTGGGGAGAATTGAGAAATAACATTCAAAACATCGCTATTTGCAGGTTCTGTGCTAAGTACTTTTAAATGGCTTTATTTTTTTCATTTATTCTTTACAAGGACTTTCCAAAATAGCTATCATGACCTTGATTCATCATATAAGAAAACTGATTCAGGGAGATTAAATAACTTCTCAGGTTCATTAGTGACAGAGAGCATAACTGTTTATTTTCCCTCCCCACTTTCTCCTCAGTACCTAGCAGTAGTTGGCACTTCTCTAGTACTCATGTATATGTTTCATTTGACATTGACTCCAGTCCCAAAGCCTGTGCTTTCCTCATTATTATTATTCAGACTCTGAAATAAATATATGGAATTATCAAAATGTGCTAAGTTTGACCATGCATTATTTAGAGTTTGCTTTATGTATTTGTATACTTTGGTTAACGAGTAAGGTTTTGGTGATAGCCATAAGTCAGTCACTAGAAAACAGGAGGAACCCTTAGCCAGTAATTGTCTCTGTGGCTCATATCCAAGTCCTGGTCCATCTGTTTTAATAAATTATCATCTAAAGGTAGGTTGCCCCTTGACAAAATTGTATCAAAAGAATCTGGTCAGCATATCAGAAAGATTCTTTTGGCTCACTGCTTTGACCCGTAGTCTCTATTTCCCCCCCAACTCCCACTGCCCAATGTAGATCAATATGGACATCAGCTCCTTAGGTTTCCCTAGAGCTACCCAGCTTTTCCCCATAGTCTGGGGACTCTTGTACACACAGAGTTTTTTTTATTTTTTTCCCCCCTTTCCATTAACCTCTAAGTTTCTTCCAGGCAGGGACCATATCTGAATATTTTACTACTTAACTGGCAGCATCTAACACAGTACCCAGTCTGCAGTATTTACTTAATAGCTATATTTGGATAAATTAATAAGTGCCTTGCTCATGAGCTGCTGTTTACTGTTGGAAGATACCAAGTGTGCCCCATTACTTCTCTTAAACTTACCAATTATATATTATCCCTCCTACCGTGTTTATTAGTTTACTGAGGCTGCCATAACAAAATATCACAGACAGGGTGGCTTAAACAACAGCCACTTATTTTTTTCACGGTTTTAGAGGATAGAAGTCTGAGATCAAGAGGTTGATGGGGTTGGTTTCTGTCCTTGGCTTGAAGATGGCCACTTTCTCACTCTGTTCTCATATGGTTGTCTCTCAGGCTCCATATTGTCTGTGTCCTAGTTTCTTCTTATAAAAACTAAGTCATATTGGACTAGCAGCCCCATATTAATTCATTTTACCTTAATTACCCTTGTAAAAACCCTATCTCTAAATACAGTCATATTCTGAGACACTGAGGGGTTAGGATTTCAACTTATGAATGAGGTATACATGCACACAGTTTAGCTCATAACACCATGGGACTGAGTGTGTAACAGAGAAAAGCTTAAAATGCCTCCTACCTTATTCATTTTCCCTTCTAGAGTGGAGTGGGAATTCCACCCCTCTGTGAAAATATGAGAATTGGGGAACAAATATGTGTCTCCCCAAATCTTATCTCCAACAAATGTATAAAATGCAAAGACCTCAGGAAATGAAACTGTCTTTTAATGTTCTGTAAATGCTCTTCTCAACATGCTTGCAAATTTCCTTTAGAAAAATCTCTCAAGTTAATAATGCTTTGTACATGTAAATGCCCATGAAAATCTCTGAGTCTATAATGGAGAGGTTTTATAGACTTTCTTACTTTTAAGTAAGACAGAAATATATTTTAGATTGTGTGTTGTCTGAAAGATATTCTGCAGATTTCTCATAAAGTCATTTCTCTCTCTATTTTTTAAATTTCTATATTAGTTTGAGTAAGGACATTCCAGCCCAGGATTATTTTATAAGCAAGAAATACAGTTCAATAGGGTTTATTTGTTTTAATGGTCTGCCTTACCTAATTAAAACAGAAATCAGTATTTTGAAGTATATTACTGCCATATCAAAAACTTAAAATATGGGCCATTGGTTTATAATGGTTGGTCTGAAGAAAGCAATGAAACAAATATTGGGAAATAGAAAGATATTGGAGATCTATGTTATGTAGTCGCTGGAAGGCACTGGAAGGCAGATATAGTGAGCCAGCTGGTTTAAGAGATGTTGTTAGAAAGGGTGAGACTATTTGTATGTTGCTCTTTGCTGTATTTAACAGTGTTGCAAGGTTGAGATGAGATCAGGAAAGAACAGGCTGATTTGTAAGTATAAATGACCTCCTAGGAATATAGAGTCTGCTTCTGTACTCCAAAGAGTAAGCAAAAATGCTGAAAAAGACTTTGTCAAAGTCCCAATAATGCTTCTCATTTAAAAAAATGGACTCACCATTATAGCAGTCCCAATAATGCTTCTCATTTAAAAAAATGGACTCACCATTATAGCAAAGATAAAATTAAAGGAGTTGGAAGTTCTATTTCTGATATGGCAGTATGAAGAGCTTCTCAGATCTTCTTCCCAGTAAAACTGAGGAAATTTTTACAGAGTTAAAGTCGCTGAAAATGACTGGACATACAAGTGAAGAAATATTTATTTGAGAATATCTTTTAAAATTGGTGAGAGTATGTGGTCTTTGAACCAAGATCCACACTTTTTTTTTGACTCTCAGTTCAGGAAGGCAGAAACTCTATCCCAGACTGTTATAGCTGAGAACACAGGACAGCAATAAAATGTTCATACCCTGGGGAAAACAGACTTTCCCTCCTACCTCCCAGTTGGATGGTTATCTTCCTGGGCAGGGCAGGACATCGGCATTCTTCATCCTGCTCCAGTTACCTGTAGGTGAAGCTAAGTTCCGGGCAAGTGTGGCTAAATGAATTCCCTTCCTGTCCAAATGCCACTCATGCACTGGAGGCTCTACCTTGAGTGTGGCACCACCAAGAACATAGGGACCCTGATTGCCTGTCTTAGTTCATGCAGTGGGAAGTTCCACAATGAAAGAGGTAAGCTAAAAAGACCTGGGGCTGCTTCCCCCCTACACCTCTACTGGGTGCTAATTTCCTAAAGTGATGCTATTCAGAAAGAAAGCATGTCATTGTCCTCTCCATCCCAGCCATGGCTCAGACGATTTTCTTAGGGCTACATGTTGGGGGGAGAAGCAAGCCATGAAAGAGATATCTTCAAATTTTATCTCCAATAAATTGACCTTTTTTTTTGCAACAGAGTGTGGAGAGGTTCAAGTTTAAGGGCACTCTTGAGATGAGTAGAAATTGTGGTGAAAGGAGATTGATAGATTCCTTGGAGAATGTAGGCTAAATTGTGAGTTGGCTAGTTTTCTGGAGAGAAATAGGGAAAGAAACACTTGGGAAGAGCCCTCCTGGGTGTCAGAACAAATCTCAAACACTGACCTAGGAACTGTCCCCTCAAAAGAATTTGAACTTTATTGTGTTGGTTTGTGAAGCAATTTATCCCCAGGGCATTGTTGAAACAATAGAGCAATCAGACAGCAATTAATGGAGTTTAAGAACTTGATGGGGGGGGGAATTAGTCAAAGAGAAATTTGCCAAAACCACTGTCATCTCAAGACATCCCAAGGACTTATCCAAGGCTGTATCTCTTGAGGAGCAACAACAGGGGCTTCACACTATGGGGATAGTAGACTTTACTGATATAATCCAGATAGTCACTAAACAAGTTAGTAACAGGACCTGAAGGAGGAAGACCAAATACCCACCTTTACTATATCATCTAAAATGTCTAGTTTTGGGGCATCTGGGTGGCTCAGTGGGTTAAGCCTCTGCCTTTGGCTCAGGTTATGATCCCAGAGTCCTGGGATCAAGCCCCGCATCAGGCTCTCTGCTCAGTGGGGAGCTTGCTTACCCCTCTCTCTCTGCCTGCTGCTCGGCCTACTTGTGATCTCTCTCTCTCTCTCTGTCAAATAAACAAATAAAATTTTAAAAAAAGTAAGAAAAATAAAATGTCTAGTTTCCAGCAATAAAAAGGAGACATGCAAATAATGAAGAAAGTATAACCCACATGTAAAAGGATATGATGACAATGCATCAAATATGGATTATCAATAAAAAATAGAAAAATATTTATCTTTTACACATATATAAAAGAACCAAATGAAAGTTCAGTCAAAAAATATAATAACTGAAATAAAAATATTTACTAGAAGGGCTAAGTTGAAAATTTGACCTGGTGGCAGAAACAACCTAAAAATTTCTAGATTAATAGAGATTATACAATAGAGATTAATAGAGATTATACATTATTATATTATCTACTATTATATTAATAGAGATTATGCAAAGAACAGAGAGGAAAGAATTAAAAAGAATAACAGTGCCTCAGAGAAATGTGGGACATTATTAGTATCTGACATATACTTCATGGGAGGACCAAGAAAGAAAAGAGAGAGAGAGTAACAGAAAAAATATTTGAAGAAATAATGACTAAAAGTTTCCAAAATTTATTGACAAACATTATCCTGTACATCCAGGGAGCTCAATGACCTCCAATAAAGTTAAACACAAAGAAATCTATAAATAGACATGCGATAATAAAATGCTGAAATACAAAGACAAGGAGAATGTCTTGATAGCTGCAAGCTAAAAATGACTCATTACTTAAAAGAGAACTCCAGTAAGATTTACACTTGAGTTCTCATCAGAAGCAATGGAGGCCAGAAAGCAGTAGAATAACATATTCTAAATGCCTGGAGAAAAACCTTCCCAACCCAGGATCCTATAGCCAGCAAACCTATCTTTCAAAAATAAAGTTAACCGCCAGATAAGTAAAACTCAGTGTATTTATAGCTAGAGGACCTGACTTATAAGAAATACTAAAAGGGTTTCTTCAGGCTGAAAGCCAGTGACTCTAGACAGTAATTAGAATCCAAACAAAATAAAGCAAAAAAAATTAAAATAAAATAAAATAAAACAAAAACAAAAACAAAAAACAAAAAACCGGTATAGGAAATAATATAATTTTAATATAATATACTGTACAAATGCAAATTTATTCTCATCTTTTCTCTTCTACTGATTTAAAAAATAATTGTATAAAGCCATATGTATATAATGTGTTGTTGGGCCTGTAACATATAGAAATGTAATGTATTTGTCAATAATAGCACAAGGAGGTGGGTGGGAGCAAAGCTGTATTGGGCTAAGGAAATGACTCCAGATGGTAACTTGAATTCACAGGAACAAATGATGACAACCAGAAATAACAAGATTGATATAACAAAAGCTATAAATGCTTACTTACTCTTTTTTCTCCATTTAGGTTCTTTGAAGAACAAAAAAATTATATAAAATACAATGCATAGTTGAGTTTATAACATTTATAGATGTAATATATACAATAATACCCTCCCCAAATGGGAGAATAGAGTTATACAAGATTAGCATTTCTACATTTTATTGAAATTAAGTTAGTATAAATTTGAAGCTGTATCTGCTAAGTAGAGATTTATAGCAAGCCCTAGAGCCCTAGGAAATAATGAAAAACAAAAGTAAAAGTAACTATTAAAGATATTAAAATGTTACAGTAGGAAATTTTCACTTAGTGCTAAAGAAGCAGAAAAAGAGAAGTAGAGGAACAAAAATGACATGAGAAATATGGATTAAAAATGAAATGGCAGACCTCAATTCAACTATATCATAATATACTAAATGTGAATAAACAATCTAATTAAAAGGTAAAAATTGTCAGTCTGACTGAAAAAACAAGATGAACTATTTGCTATCTATAGGAGACTCACTTTAAATGCAAAGATAGTTTGAAAGTGTAGGATATAAAACATATATCATATAAACAGTATTACTCTGATACCAAAGCCAAACAAAGACATCACAAGAAAACTGAGCAATATTTCTTATGAATATCAATGTAAAAAAATCATCAACAAAATGTACCAAACTGAATCCAGTAATATATAAAAGAATTGTACCATGACCAAATGGGAGTTATTCCAGGAACACAACGTTGATTTAATGTCTGAAAATCAATGAATATAATATACTATATCAATAGAATAAGAAAAACAATAAACCCCACGTGATCATTACAATAGATTCAGAAAAAAAGCATTTGACAGAATTTAACACTCTTTCATGATAAAAAAAATTCAACAAACTAGGAATAGAAGGGAACTTCATTAACCAGTTAAAGGACATCTATGAAAAACCCATAGCTAACTTCATACCTACCATAACTTCATACCTATGATTAGGATCAGGAACAAGACAAGCTTATCCACTCTTGCACTTTTTTTTTTCAGCATTGTATAGTGTTTCTAGCCAGGGACAATTAGGCAAGATTAATAAATAAAACATATCCATATTGGAAAGGAAAAGGTAAAACTACATCTACTTACAGATGTCACAATCTTGCATGCAGGAAATTTTAAAGAATGCACTAAAAAGCATTTAGAGCTAAAAAATGTGTTCAGTATGGTTGGAGGATACAAAGTCAATATACACAAATCAATTGTATTTCTATTTCCCTTCTATGAACAGGATAAAATGAAATTAAGTAACAAAATTTCATTATACAATAACATCAACAAAAATAAAAAAAGTGGTAGTTTGCTGAGAATTAGAGGAATAGAAGAGTAGATATGTGGTAGCTAAAGGAAATGAAGTTTCTTTATGAGGCAATGAAAATGTTCTAAAATTGTCATGAGGTTGCACATATCTGTAAATATGCTAAAAATATTGAACTGTATGCTTTAAATGGCTGAACAGTATGGTATGTGAATTATATCTCAAAATAATTAAGTGGCTTACCTTCCCATTCAAGCCTATTGTTTTGTTTTAGATGACCCAGAGCAGCTGCCATTAGGTTCAGAGAAAGATATGAAAGAAAGTAAACAAAATAAGTTGATAAACAAACCAAAAATTTAAATAAATCAGTAAAAGAGACCTGTCTTAAATCTGAAAAATAATTTAGTTGGTTGTTACTGACTCATGGAACTGACTAGAAACAATTAAATTAGAATCCAACTAAGGTTTTGAGGGAATTATATTGCCAATAAAACATTTCCAGACTTACAAAATCCTGTGATTGTAAAACAACACTCAGTTTCCCAAATTTACATTACCTGGAATGGACAGTGATGACTTTAACCTGTGAAAGTCAGTACGTTTTTTAGTATTTACTTCAGATATGGCCATGTAGGATGATGGGCAAGGAAAAATATGCTGGCGGGTGCAGCCAGGGCATGAAGAACAGTGGACATTGTAGCTTCTCCTAGGGAGTTGAATTAAGGGTCTTTGGAACTTATGCAACTCTCTGGAATTGTGGCTTTACTATTCCTACTCACCAGGGTTTCATCATTGGTATGGCTGTGTGATTACTGTGTGCCCACCATCTTTTTCCTCTCTTCACATTTGGAGTCTTACTGGAATTACCTCATTCCATAGGAGTTACTCTACTATTCATAGATATATGCATAAGGGAGAAGAAGGACTTTTTCTCTTAGTTACATCTCCCAGGACCACAGAAAAACACCTAACATTTGAATAGAGAGAAATACAATCACTCAATGGCCAATGGACTTGAGCTGGATGCATTAAGTGTATTGTTTCTTTTCAGGATATTACTGGATGTTTGACGTGTGGGAAGAAGTGTCAACGAAACTGTGGTGACCAGAAGGGCAGACAATGGCAGAAACCACTAATTAAAAAAAAAAAAAAAAAAAAAAGGAAATCCATAGTCTTCACTTCTTCATGACCATATAGTCACAACATTTTTTAGCCTCTGTTATGTTTAGTTGTGATCATGTGAGAATGCCTAACCAATAGAATTTGAGTAAAAGCCATGTGCCTTCCATTCAGGTCCAGCCCATTAAAAATCACTACAAATACTTTTCCATTCTTTTCATCCTTACCTGCTGACCAGAAGGGAGACAATCCCCATGGTGATCCTAGAAGCCATATGTTGAATATGGTGGAGCCTCCATCAGCCTTGGTCTTTGAGTAACTATGCAGAGGAGGGCCCCATCAACATTTTTCCTCTCAGTGCTACTATTTAACAAAAACTCTCTTGATTTTGTACCATTATACAATTTCGGTCTTTTTTTTTTTTTTTTTAAAGCAATTAGCCTCCCCTGACTAATATAACTCTCATCATTGAATGCTTTCCCTGTACCTGCTGAGTTTAATAAATTGTGCTCACTGGGTATTTTTTTTTTTTCTTTCTTTCATTGATTCATGCACCCTCTATGTGGTGGTTTCAATGACTACTCAGACTACTTACATTCTATTCAAGGTGTTTTTTCCCTTCTTGAGTTTCTTGTCTTTCTTCTTGTATTTTATTTTATTGGTAGTTGCATCCTTGTATTTTTAGTTGTATGTGTGGTATATCTGAAATATAATTTTCTTTTTTTTTCTTTTTTTTTTT
>RCUC01093670.1:0-12123 GCA_003697995.1 Taxidea taxus jeffersonii | reverse complement strand
GTCTGTTTACGTCCCTCCAAAAATTTGGAAATTTTATTCTCTGGATAATCAGACAATAGATCTGCAGAGGAAAAAGGCTGGTGAGTAGACCAGTACATGAATGTGGCCAAGGACAAAGGAATCCCTTAAGAGAAGAAAGATCAAAATGCTATGTATTACGTTTGTATCTTTAGGGTAAATACCCAGTAGTGCAATTGCTGGGTCATAAGGTAGCTCTATTTTCAATTTTTTGAGGAACCTCCATGCTGTTTTCCAGAGTGGTTGCATCAGCTTGCCAAGTCATGGAAAGAACCTAGATGTCCATCAACAGATGAATGGATAAAGAAGATGTGGTATATATATATACAATGGAATACTATGCAGCCATCAAAAGAAATGAAATCTTACCATTTGCAATGACATGGATGGAACTAAAGCGTATTATGCTTAGCGAAATAAGTCAAGGGGAGAAAGACAACTATCACATGATCTCCCTTATATGAGGAAGTGGAGATGCAATGGGGGTGGGGGTTAAGGTGGTAGGAAAAGAAAAAATGAAACAAGATGGGATTGGGAGGGAGACAAACCCAAAGAGACTCTTAATGTCATAAAACAAACTGAGGGGGGTGGTGGGAAGAGGGGTTGGGAGAGGGTGGTGGGGTTACATTATATGTTTAAATAAAGCTTAAATTAAAAAAAAAAAATTATCACCTGTAAAAAAAAAAAAATAGTTATGAAGGTTTCCTGTGATCTCAGTGTTGTTCTGTATACCATAAGGCCCAGCAGAAAAGTATAAAACATAATTCTCACCCATGATAAGGTCACACACAGCTAGAGAAGAGAGACCAGAAAACAATGGGAAAAACACAAGGTAATAGGAGAGCAACCTTTATGCATGGAAATAAGTACAAGAACACTGTGGTTGACTTGTTATTTCTGACTGACAATTAGTCTGAGTAGTTACTAGTCTCATAACGTTTGATAGAGAAGATAAGACTCAAATCAGACACTGAATGTATGACATGGCTGGACTGTCCCTAGGAGAAGGTAGATTATCATAGGAAAAGCCTAGGCAAGGGGACAGAAGCAGGAGTGGGAACACCAGAGACACAATGCATTCAGGTGCAGGAAAGGCTTGCATCAAGCCTAAACAGTTGATAAAGTTGTCCAAGCAATATCATCTGGGACCGGCTGATGGGACTTTAATGTTAAATAAGATATCTGGATTTGAAAAAGAAGAGGGAGGCAAAGAAATTTATTAGTGAGTGAAATAACCCAATATTTAAGTATTTGGTTCCCTGGTAGTCTTTATAAGTAACACCTGAAATTAGTTTAACTGGAAAGATATATATCTTATAAAATTATATCCATCTTGGCACAGTGGAAAAATGACTTAACACTGCAGCAAATGAGGTTAATATTTTCTGGAGGGACAAAAATATTTAAATCAAGTACCCTAGACTATTGCTTTAAATCATGATTTAAACATTTTTGATTTCTATTAAATTTAGAAGGAAGATCGTGAAGTTAAGACTTTTTAACCTGGAAAGATGAAGACTGAGTGAGGCTGTGAACTCATAAATGGAATAAATTTTATCTTTAGAGTTTAGAAAGTTCATTCTACATATATTAGCTCATTTGCCCTTCACAAATATCTTATGTATGGTAAGCTGAGCAGATATTTTTATCTCAATTTTTCAGATGAGAAATTGAGATGCCAAAAGTTGAGTGGCTGCCAAGGTACAAAGCAACCAAAACCAAAAATTTGGATTTTCATCATTCATAACAGAAGAAAATAGATTTTTTTAAAAAAACCCAAAATATTAAGAGTTGGATACATGTTAAAACTTGAAAATAAATAGTAAACTTAATATAATTTATAAAGTACTCTTTTTTCTTAGATATGGCAATATGGCAGAAATAAACAAGTGATTCTCAAAAAACCTGGGTATTAATTCCCTACCTACCATTAATATGCAATAGGTAGCTATAGATAAATTCTTTTATCTCCCTGGGTCAATTCATTGATCAGTAAAACAAAGAGGGCAAAGTAAAATGAAGAGGGAAGAATGGAAGATGGAAGGTCCTCAAAGTCCTTCTCCTTCTAGAATTCTATGATCTCACATGTGTGAATCACTCGTTAATTCAAGAGCTGCTTGAATATACTTCAAGAGCTGAAAATATCCGCTCTGGCTATATCATTATACACAAAGTAAGGCAGTCAAAAATATATGGTTACTGAGAGAATGTCAAAGTAGCTGAATGAACAGAAAGGTTAGATCATGGTTCTCATTTCCAAGGTTCAGAGACTTCTTAGGGTCCAAAAATGTTCTAGTGCATTGGATCATGTAGCTCATAGTTCCATCAGATTCTCAAAGAAAACTAATAACCTAAAAAGAGTTAATAACTCTTGTTTACATTAGTGGATAAATTACAGTTGTTAGAGAAATTTGGGCAATGAACTCTGGCCATCTGAGACTGCCATTGTATGATTAACTGTGTGTGTGTGTTGTTGTGTTTTTTTTTTTTAGGTTAATTCATGATATTCCTCTCTAAGACAGAAAACTAGACAATGCTTACACCATTCTGACCCAGCTTGGTCTTCACTGTATTTCTTTGGCATGGAAGGGAAATAAATCCTGAAAGCTTTTATTCCTTTAAAATGGAAAATTTCAAGAAACTCTCTTTCTAAATAAGAAACAGTACCTTAGTGTAGCATTTCCCATGTGTTCATATTTGATGATGGAAAGTGGAAATATGCCAACATTTGATTCCCTAGAATATGAATCACAACATTTCACATTCTGCTTCCTTCACAACTAAGTGGCACTATTCCCTTCAGCTATCCAGTGAAAACAGCATATGTAGGTGTTACATGTTATGAGTTAGATCTTCCTAAAATTCATGTGTTGAAGTTTTAACCACTTAGTACTTCAGAATGTGACTGTGTTTGAAGATTGGGTCTTTAGAGAGGTAATTAACATAAAACGAGGCCATAGGGTGGGCCCCAATCCAATAAGACTGATGTTTTTATAAGATTAGAACACAAACACACATAGAAGAAAGACCATGTGAAGACACAGGGAGAAGACAGCCACCTATAAGCCAAGGAGAAAGGCCTCAAAAGAAACCAACCCTGCTGACATGTTGATCTTAGACTTCTAGTGTCCAGAACTGTAAGAAAATAAATTTCTGGGTTTTCTTTTTGTTTGTTTTGTTTTTTTGTTGTTTTTTTTTTAAGATTTTATTTTTTTATTAGTTAGAGAGAGAGAGAGAGAGCACAGGCAGAGGCAGAGGGAGAAGCAGGCTCCCTGCCGAGCAAGCAGCCCGATGTGGGACTCGATCCCAGGACGCTGGGATCATGACCTGAGCCGAAGGCAGACGCTTAACCAACTGAGCCACCCAGGCGTCCCTAAATTTCTGTTTTTTAAGCTACCTAGTTTGTGGTACTCTGTTATGGCAGCCCTAGCAAACTAATGTAGTGTGTTAGAATGAGAGGAGGGTGATTTAACCCCTTTCCAGTTCTTCCTGAAATTATTACTCAAAATATGTGTCTCTACCATACCCCTGTGGTGCTTATCAAAGTTCTCAGCTAAGTATTCTAGGAATTTAGCATTCTTTTTGGGTCCTCAAATTAAGTTATAGGCTTTGTGGTTAAAATACCCAACTGATCAGATATTTTGGTGAATTTACTATATGGAAAATGTCTCTTTTGGGGATTTAAAAAATTGAAGATCAACTAAATGGTGAATTAACGCTAACAGTCATATTTTACCCTAGAAGGATAAAAAAGAACAAAATGAAATTTATTAAAAGATACCACATAGCGATGTTGTAAATCCCACACTCATTATTATTATTGATATTTGTGCCACTTATCTGTTTTTTAGTGCGTTTCTTAAGAGTCCTCAAGCATACAATGGCTATTTAATTATTTTACAAAAAAGTTTTGTTGTGATATTTGTGACTATTGAAAGACAACAAATTTTTCTAATCAAAAGAAACAAATTCTTAATTAAATCACCCCTAAAGCTATTGTTGTCATCATTTACTTCTTATAAGAAATCAATCCACTGCTAACCACATGTACATTTATAAACTATCATCTATCTTCTTCCTCTCTAAATCAAATAAAGGGATGACAAATACAAATTTTCATGCAGTTAATTAACAGAAAATAAGGTTCTGAGAGAAAAATCAACAGTTCTCATTTTCTTATTTCATCTTTGCATACTTTAACCCCCTACCAGAAAAATGAATAATTCCTAATGTTTTGGAAATGTCAGCCCACAGCAGGTCTTTCTAGAATTGATTATTTCACAAATGCACTGTCATATTCAAAACAGCCAAATTAATGGCGAATGAGTTATGCTGGAAGTTGAGAGAGCTCTTCACGTGACAGTGAGCATCTAATTAAATCACAGATATTAGAGTGTCCTATAGCATAAATTACTTAAAACACCCCATATACACAATATCACCATTATAATAAATAAGGCTAATACCGAAAGATAAATTAAATCCCTTTAATTGCCTTTCAAATTGCTCTTAAGTTGTCATACAAAAATTGCAGTATGGATTATTACGAGCCAGTCAATGACTGTAACTCATAACAACAAATATAAAACTTTGTCTTTCAAAAGAAGAGAGGAGGAAATAGGACTTCTTTATATTAGGCTTCCCCTAGCCAATGTGACACTACAGATTCAAAAGCATTTATAAACTGAAGCATTATCTTGAAATAATAGGTGGATGTTCTTTTTTGTTATATTGTTGGTAGAGAGTTCAAATTTGGACAGTCCTTCCTTTCAGCAATTAACCAGGGGTGAGGAGAAAGGGACTTCTGTACATAAGCATCAAAGGTGTGGACGGAATTCAGGGAACGTAACAGAGTCTGAATGGAGTAGGTTACAAGCTATCTGTCCACGAGGAAAAGCACGTTGAAAGCACTTCTTAAAAAACTCATTTCAAATTTTGGACATTTGGCCTTACCAATATATCTCATTCAATGACTATATTTTAAGGAGAAACAAGGCAAACTTACGTGTCATATACATTGAGCAACCAGTTGAGACACATATCCACACAGAGCGGAACGTTGACCAGATCCTTGTGCATTTGTTCAAGGCCGTCGTAGGTTGTGGTCAGACAGTTGATGACATCTGGAACACTAAGCAGCTGATCATTTTGGTTCAGTTTATGCTGCTTGAAAACTTCATTTGTTGTGTTCAGTTCTAAGAGATCCACTAATCAGGTGAGAGAAAGGAATACACACAGTCATTAGATTACATAACGATGCTGAAACAAAAACATTGCTCATCTTAAAAGTATTCTGCTTGATTCTCCAGCTTAAGAATCTATCCTTTCCAGCCAATTTCAATGTTTAAAGAAATAAATAGCATTTCCATTCTTACATGTCTAAACTCTTATCCATAATCTCTTTATTTTTGTGCTTTTGAATCTAAACTCTGGTACTTTCCAGTCTGATCCCATTTTTTGCTCTTTGGACTATCAGTTCTTCCTACTTTCCTTTTCAGGCTTTCCTCTCTTCAGGCTCTTTCTACTTTTAAACATAGGAAGGCATAAATAAATCTAGTCCACACAGTAGAACATCTAAAATATGGCACTGCTCTTCTAACTCCTGAGAACAGCCTGCTCACCCCCTCCCCGTCTCCCTTTACACCACAGCCAAACCAATCATTCTGTTTCTCAACATGTACATCATGACATACAAAATTTACTGAAAATGTGCAGTTGAAAAAATGGGTTCTGTCAAAGAAAAAGTAGTTCTCTACTGCCTGCTGAACAAACCTGATCTAGAATGCCCTCCCAGTCTGGCTCTAACATGGTTTGCTTCCCATGAATCTTTGGCACAGAGGCCATTTTAGCTACATGGGATCTGCAGAGGTCTACGGTACGGGCCCACATCCACAGGCCTTCATGTATCTGCTCCCACTTTTATGCTCTGTGGTCAGAACATCTACGGTGTGACAGGCCTGTGCTAGATGCTAGAGCAGGGTGGACACAGAAGGAGAAGCTGGGACACCCGCTCTCAAAGATGGCCAGTCAGAGAAGGAGGGTGAGCATACTGATAACTTTACTAAAAGGAGTGAAAATGCAATAAGAATAAATAGACTTCTATAAGAGCTATAACCACAGGGGAGTAGAAGGAGTCTAGAAAGGGTTTCCTGGGCAGGTGGGATTTGAAATGGGCCTTAAAGACTATAAGACACAAGAGACCATGTAAAGCAAGGGAAAAAAATCCGGGAAGATAGAACTGCTTGGAAAAAGACAAGAATTCAAGAAGTCTACAGGATTCTCAGAAATGACAAGGGCAGTATGGATGGTCTGTGGCTTACACAGGGGTGGCACTGGTTACAGTGAGGCAGATACTTGGCTCTCAGGGACAGGCTTGTGTTGTACTAAGGGAGATCCTCAAGGGCCAGGAGGAAGAGTTGAGACAAAAACAACAACAAAAACAACAACAACCCTCACATAATCTTTCTTTTTAATCAACTTTGAGTCATTCATCATTCATTAGCTAATTGAAAACAGGGCACCAGTAGATTTTCAAATTACCACGTGTCTATACATTTATTGAGTATAGAAATGACTCATAAATCTAAAAGATAGGGGTTTGGAAAATTATAGAACCTGTATGAATTTAAGGTCTGCTCATTGAAATTCCTGCTTCATAAAATGTTTTCCCTATCTCCCTAACTTTAAAAAAAGAGATGTATTTATTTTTTATTTTAGAGAGATAGAGGGAGAGCACCAAGTAGGGGAGAGGGAGAGAAAGAATCCTCAAGCAGACTCCCCAGTGATCACAGAGCCTAACTTGGGGCCCAATCCCAGAACCCTGAGATCATGACCTGAGCCAAAATCAAGAGTCAGACACTCAACCGAGAAGCCACCCAGATGCCCCACCATATTTAACTTTTTAACATTAAAAGAAATAAGCTCAGGAGAACTTTTTATTTTAATATAACCACTATTTCCTCCTTGTCTCATGTAAAACTATCTCCTCAAAAAATATATGACATATTTTGACAGTTAAATAAAATGAATGAATAGCTTCCTTTGTATTTATCTATTTTTAACCACTGAATAAGTACTAATTTTGAATTTTTTAAAGGCATTAATGAAACTTGTCCACTCTTACTGCTTAAATGCCAGAGAATGATTTATTTTTTTCAAGTTACCTATAATGGAAAAGAACTGCTTTAAAATTATACAGAATAAAATTATTTCTAGAACAACTCAACACAGAAGACTTTATTTAAAAAAGAGAAAGAGACAAATAGAAAACACAAGTCTGGATAACAGGTCAGTCCCTTTCCTTCTGATGTCAAATTTATCACTAATTGCAAAAATAACTTGTGTAAGCTTCACATGAGTGAGAGACGGTATCAGAAAAAAATTAAGAAACATCTGGAATCTTCAGTATCGTTTGTACCCTACTTCTTGGCACTGTATGCTGTTTTCAATTATAAACTTCCAGAGGGCAGGAGCAAAATTCAAACTCATCCTTCACAGTGCCTAACAAAGAGAAGTGCTTCATGATGGTGGCAACAGAACTATAATTCCACACAGACACAAAGAAACATACTCAAATACTGCCAAAATGCTCTAAGTTTTCTGAATTCCAACACTAATTATGCCAGCAACTCAGCACTGCTGTTGTATCCACACATGGCATAAAGTCACAATAGACCAAATTCCAAAAAGACCATTTCCTGGACCATGCTGCCCTTCCATTTCTTCTAGAACAGCTTCCTTTGTGATACACTCTGTGGCTGTGACAGTAATTTGTCACATCCCACAGACACTCATGTCTTTAATTTTTAGTGATTTACTTTGACACTTCGCCTTTCCTGCAAAGTGTCACGTTTAGGTTCCTTTAAAAAACTGACTACATTTAAATCACAGAAAATTATGATTTTCTCTTTTCAAAGGGAGACAAATGACAGCTCAGTCATGTGGCAAATGAAACAAATAGCAGAATCATTTTCTAACCAACGTTCAGGCTTTTTCTTCAATCCCACATCTGAGGCACAGGGGATCGCATGGAAGTGGGTCATTGTTCTCCTTTTCTGCAAAACCACAGTTTGGCACCTGACCTTGGGCTTCTGTAACTCCTAGGTTCTTGAACTGTTTGACCATTCCTTCTGAACACCTCTTCTACCTCCTCTTCCCCAGGCACCTCAGAAATAAGCTCAAGGTCTTGAATCTATGCCCCTTCCCTCTGTAAACCTGATACCCTCGCTGTCAATACTTTCAGTCATCCCTTCTCTCTGGATGGCTCCCAATTCTGCTTTCTCATGCCCACCTTCTGCCTGAACACCTGACCCACATCCCTGCTGTTCTGTTCCCAAACAGAACTCTCCTATTCTGTTTCAGGGACCTTCACCTTAATATATTCCAAATAAAGGTCTTCTTATGTTGCAATCCAATAATGGTCTTAGCACCTTCTATGGACCAGGAGTCTGCAAATCCTGAAATGTGCTAACACTGTCCTTCCTTCACCCTCTGCCAGTTATCAACTAGCAAATACCCCACCACTTCCAGCCATCAGTTCCTCCTCCTCACAAATCCATAGCCTCTTTTCCCCTGTGACCACCACCTGCCAGCTTAGCCCCCAGGATCTTTTACCTGAACCATGTACTTGTCCCTGTTCACTGGGTCCTTCCTTCTGACTTAGAGATCGTCTAAAGCATACATTTGGGGGCACCTGGGTGGCTCAGTGGGTTAAGCCTCTGCCTTCAGCTCGGGTCATGATCTCAGGGTCCTGGGATCGAGCCCCGCATCGGGCTCTCTGCTCAGCAGGGAGCCTGCTTCCCCCTCTCTCTGCCTGCCTCTCTGCCTACTTGTGACCACTCTCTGTCAAATAAATAAATAAAATCTTTAAAGCATACATTTGCTTTAAAGGACTATCTCCTAACTCCCACAAAACATAAAATGGTACTGTAGCACCCCACTCTATAAAAAACAAACACAAACTTAAATGCAACAGTTTGAGAGCCTGAGGAACAACAACAAAAACAGAAAAAAAAGAAAAAGAAAAGAATGAGAAAAGGTTTCATGAAAAAAAAATGACCTTCCAAGTGGATCTAAACTGATTTTAAGGACATTTCTGAATACTGAACAAATAGCTCATAACCTACTCCATTAGGACTCTGTTATGTTCCCTGAATTCCGTGAACACCTTTGATGCTTATGTACAGAAGTCCCTTTCTCCTCACCCCTAGTTAGTAGCCATGTGCCTAAATCCTGTGTGACTTTTAATGCTTGGCTTACATGCTTCCTACTCAAGGAAGCTTGCCTTGTTCTTCATGGCAAAGACCATTCCATTCTGAGGGCAAGAGGAATCTGCTGAAAGCATGTGTCCATGTGTAACATGCTATCTCTGAATGTAGGTTCCACCGAGTGTGGGAACCAAGTCTCTTTACATGGTCTTATCTCCGACACAACTGTGGAGCTCAATAAATGAATGAACAGTCACAAAGCAGTGACAGCACACCCTCTGCATTAAGACCTTATGCTGGGTGGGGGGGGTGGTTACACACAATGAGATGACCCCTGACCTGAGCCGTTCACAGTGGAGGGGGGAGCTCCTGACATTATCTATCACACAAAGGCAAGCATATGGTGTGTAGGTGAGAAACGGTCGTTACAGGCAATCATAAAGTTCTGGAAAAATTGGAGGCAGGTGGTTTAAGCTTGTAAATGTTTCCAAAAGAAGTAAATTTTTAACAGTGTCTGGGAGGAAGAAAGGGTTATAGACCTTTGCAGAGGAAGGGTCAGGGCATTTCAAGTAAACAGAAAAGACGGGAGGAGGAGGAACAGCTTAATCATGAGCAGGTGAGTTGACAAGTGGTGCAGAGGCCTGGGCTGATGAGCAGTAGGGGCAGGGGCAGTGGGAAAAGTGAAGCCAGGTGGCTCCAAACATTTACAATCCAGAGCAACCCAGTGCTTTTCTCAGTATGCATTTCCACAGGTCATGTAGCTTGGAAGGGGGAGGCATTCCTCCTCTGCTCCTCTCAGGTTTGAAGGAATGAGCTGAAAAGGGGAGTTTTTTCTTGACAATTCTGAAGAACCAGCAGAGGAGAACACCAAATGTGTTCATATGTTTATCCAACCACAAGTACTACTAAAAACTCGAACCACGTTCATGGTGCCAAAAAAGCAGTCGTTGGTCCATGGCGATTTTGTGGCTGAGTCATTTGTTCTCATTTTATAGCTCATCAGCCCTGAGAAGACCTTCCAGATCCATCAGCTAGATACAGGACACACAGCTGAGCCTCTTTCAAAACTGCTGTCACCACAGACCCACTGAGCTACTGAACATCCCTTTTGTGTGCTCCTCATTCACTTCCCATTCCCTTCCAGCTCAACATACAGATCACAGGCCAGGCTGTGTTGGCTTTACTGGTCTGTACTGGTAATTCTGCACCTGCACCAGGGGGGGCTCTGTGGATTATGGCATCAAAAGCATTTCATTTTTTTTCTTTCATCTGTAAATCTTCCGGTGTTTTTGTTTTTTTTCTTCTTTTTTTAGCCCTGGAGACTTCTCTTCCACACATAACTTAAGTTTTTCTTATCTTAAAGCTTTCCATGGCTGTGGGATTTTTTCTGAATGGTTCTACTGTTCTCTTCCCTCACCTCTTCTTACATAACCATCTCAAAATGTAATTCAAATTTCTACTGACTTTTAAGAGATCTTTAACCTTAATATATCATTTTTCAAAGAGTAATATTCAGACCTTCACTGAACTGCCTAGAGATGTAACAGTTGTTAACAAAAGGTAGCAACAAGAATACTTGGAATTATTCAGATTACCAGGACGTCAGAATATATGGGCAGATGTCAGTTTCGTATTAACTATCTGACAAGGCCTATATGTTCTTTGAATAGACTCAATCATTAAAACTACGACCACAAAGAGAATTCAAAGAGATTCCATTTATGCTTTATTATTACAAGTATTCCTACTTTCATTTCAAGTAAGGTTGCTTGGGCATGTGTGTCAGGGAAGGAACACCTCTTTGGTAAAACGGTTATCACAGAACATTACTCTGAGCAAACTCTTTGCAGGAAAACTCATGTCGATAAGACCAAACAGGCACCCAGGTGGCTGGGTTGGTTAAGCCACTGCCTTCGGCTGGGGTCATGATCCCAAAGTCCGGGGATCGAGTCCTCTATCAGGCTCCCAGCTCTGCAGGGAATCTGCTTCTCCCTCTGACCTTCTCCCCTCTCATGCTCTCTCTCACTTTCTCTCTCAAATAAATAAATAAAATCTAAAAAAAAAAAAGACCAAATGTCTCAAGACATATTTAAATAAATACAGAGGCTTTTATCTAATTTTCTAGATGGCAGTTCAAATTTGAAGCAGGAATATTATTTTTTAGTATTACTTTATTATATGATTGCATTGAATCAAACTGTTTGGAATCCTAAACTTCCAAGTGAATACAAAGTACGAAGAAGAAAATGATCTACTACTTTGATTTCCTGATTTAATCCCTTTAAATTGGGTGCCAGCATAATTTTTGAAAAAGCTTTTTATGTTACTCCTGTATTTTGGCTAATTTTGTTCTCCAACTGAGAATGGCATATGTTCATTTGTTTTACTACTGCGTGCATACTGATGGGGCAAATAATAGAGCATTTATAGAAACACGGCCAATTCCTTGAGTGAGATACACTGAAAATGAGATTAACTCTACAAACACATCACCCTCTTCATTTATCTCTGCCTCAAAAAAGAAAAAAAAAGAAGCAATCCAAAGAACAGAGTGATTAACTTTGGTAGAATAACTCACAACACAGTGCTTTTTGTAGTCTTCGGATTTTGATGGCTGTGCGGTAGGCAGAGAAACGTACATTGTTCAGGTCAGCTGAAATGGAAAAGGGAACACATTCAAAAGCATGCTTATTATTTAACTTCTATTGAATGGCAAGAACGTGTTTGTTTACTTCAGATGATGGAAAAGCATTATGTCTGTTCTCACTAAAAAGTCTTCTCTCAAAATCCACAGCATTTATTTAAGAGAATAATGAAATGTTCATTAGCACCATAGTGAGATACATTCCAAAGCGGTGTTTCACAGCTTTCATGAGGGCATTATCCAATAGGAAAAGGA
>RCUC01093658.1:0-24423 GCA_003697995.1 Taxidea taxus jeffersonii | reverse complement strand
GGGGGGGGGGGGTGATCACGCTGTCCCCAGCAGGGGAGGCATGAGACTCAGAAACACACGGCAGATGCTGGGACGTGTCCTGAAATGAGGACTTGACTTTTACAGGCCAACGTGTGCCAGGGGCCCGGAGAAATGTGATCCCAAACTTCCAGGGAGCTCGTACTCGCGGACCCACAGATTTCAAAGGCCGATCTCTTTGGGGGCTCTTCTCGCCCCTCGAGTGAAACGCAACAGTGTTTTAGGGCCTGGATGTAGAGGGGAGAGGACTCCAGGAGCCAGCGAGGTGGAGGGGGCTGGGGGCTTCGGCAAAGCCAGCAACAAAGAGCCCAGTGACCCAGCGAAGCCTGAAGCAGCCCAGACATGAAAGGAATATGCTGGAAAAATTAACTCAGTGTTTGCTTTGGGAACCAGTCCGACGGCTCTTAATCCAGTGGGCATGGCAGCGCACGGGACGTCCCAGATCGCCGGCAGGGCCACAAAGAGCCGTTTGTGAGGTTTCCATCCACACCCCAGCCGCCGGGACCGTGCCCCCGCCACCGAGCCGTGGTCCGGCCACGGGGGGCTTCCAGCCTGCTCCGAGAGGCCTGCTCGGAGGCTCCCTCCTCGGTGACTCCCTCCTGATCTTCCCACCTGGACGTTCCCACTTTGGAACGATGAATGCCAAGAAGTCACCAAGCCTGGAGGCGCGTGGCAGTTCTGTTTCAAGAGCGCGTCCATGAGGTCCAGAGGAGGAGACGGGTGCCAGGTCCTGGGAGGGGGTTCAGGGGCAGGGGCAGCCGGCAGGACTGAACGGTGAGCTCGCGACCCGCTGCCCCGTCGCGTCTGTTCCACGGAACCCCCACACGCGTGCAGACGTTTCCCGGGCGGGCATCTGAGGAGATGCCGCTCGAAAAGAAGTCAGGTTTCGATTCCTTTCTCCCTGTTCTAAGCAGCCCGGCCCGGGGGAGAGGGCAGCCGTGGCCAGGCTTCAGAGACAAGCGGAAGTGACTCCGGAGATCCGTGAGCGCCCCGAGCACTCAGGTCCTGGCCTTCAGGCGAGTTCACCCGCTTTCCAGGGTCGCCTTGGCCGCACGTGGCTCTCGCCTTACCAGAGCTGAGAAGGGGCCCCGCTCTGTGTTGCCCCGCAGACACAGGAGTGCGGAGCCGCCACCCACAAGACCCAGCCTCGGGGCAGCGGCGTCCCTGGGGCAGCCGAGTCTGGCACCCGGGGCAAATCTGAAAGTAACCCAAGTGCTAGTTTGCCTCTGGGCCAACACGAGGGGCCTCAGTGGGCCCGACCTGTCTCGGGGTGTCCCCTTGCTCCCCGCCCATCCCCTGGCTCGTCCCAGCAGCTCCCCTGCCTCCGCCCACACAGAAGCAAGGCCGCTCTGGCCGGTGGGGGTGCTCCCGCCCGGTGCCCAGTCCTCTGCATGGGCTGCCTGTGGGTCGGCCCTAGCTCGAGCGGCAGCTACCTTATGTTCCATATCTGTCGCTGCCACCAGAAAAGAGGGCATCTGCAGGACACCTGTCCTGTTTCGCTTGCTCCGAGCCCTCGGTCTGGAACGGACGCTCCCCGCTCAGCCGCCACAAGTGGTTGAACCGCAGCCTGTCAGGTCTAGTGTCCCGCAAAGGCTCTGGACTCTTCTCTGCAGCCAGGCAGGACACGCCCTTGTCCCCACACCCCAGGGCACACCTTTCATTCCTTCTCCACCTGTGTGTGCCCAGGTCCAAAGTCCCCCATCCTGCTCAGAAACCTGGGTGTTAGGAAGACCGTGGAGCCGCCCCGGCAGCCCTGGTGGGAGGGGGAGAGACTCTCAAGTTATGGAAGCCGCTTTCATGTGAGGTCTGGCTTAGCAGCAGCTGAATACAATTCTGACCGAGAAGATCAGGTATGTTACTGCTTTAATAGAAACATGACGTTCATAACAGCTCACCATGGGGCAAACAGGTGCTCTGGAAATAAGTGTCTTCATTCTCCCAGGGTCCCTGTCCGTGGCCCACCCTGCCCCTCCCGGCCTGCAGGTCCTGGCCCAGAGTGAGAAGCCAGGTGCGGTGGGCACCGGAGCGCACGCAGCCCCCCTCGGCCTCCCCTGCCCCCGGCTCCCACGGCTCTGCCATCTGGTCTCTCCGTGGAGCCACCACACCCGCAGACCCAAACTCGCTCTTCTTGCCCTGGTTTGGGATGGTTTCTGGTCAAGCTGTTCGAGGTTAGCCTGGCGTTTGGGGAGTTGAGCCTTGGCAGTGACCTGCATCCTCCTGGGCACTTGGCTGCTGGCTGCACGTCTTTGGGCATCTTTGCCTTCCTTTGTACCTTGAGGGGTGGAAGCAGGTGTGCCCCACCCGAGACGCAAGCTCACCGGGGGTGATGTGGTGAGAACGGGGCTTTGTGGTCAGACAGCGCGGTGCGAACCCAGACCGTGCTGTTCCCATCTGTCTGGACTCAGGAAAGTCACTTAACTTCTTTCACTCCTGCAGCCATGGAGCCATCAGTGTCCCTGCCTCATCCAACAGGAACAGGAAGGGCACCCGCCTCCGACACGGGGGCACGTTACAAGGGCTCGGGGGCTGCTGGGACAACATTCCACAAACGGGGTGGCTCCCATGATACAGCCGTACCCCCTCGCAGCTCCGCAGATCTGACAGCAAGGCCTGCGTGGGGTCAGCTTTGTGAAGGTAGAGAAGGAGAACCCGTTCTGTGCCCGTCTCCTGGCTCTGGTGGCCTCTGCTGTTTCCCGGCTTGCCGATGCTGTCCAGCCTGTGGCTCCACATCGACTTCCTCTCTGTGTCCCTGTCTCCGCGTCCCAATTCCCCCTTTTTGTGAGGACACCGTCATACTGGATTTGGGCCCACCCCGAGAGCCTCAATCATCCGCAAAGACCCCGTTTCCAAATAAGTTCAGATCCACAGGCGGTGGCTCAGAATGGGGGAAGGAAACAGCTCAGCCCATGCCAGGAACCTATGGAGAAAGTCCATGTCAAGAAAGCCCTTTCCCGTAGGCTCTGCAAACGCTCACCTCTCCACCTCGTGGCAACGTTCGCCTAGCCCTGCTGTTTTGGGGTCGTCTTACATTTTCGCGGACGGCGACCCTGTGCCAGGAGTTCCTCGGAGACCTCAGGTGACTATCGGTCCGCTCGCGCCATCCTGGGATCCGAGCTGGCTGCGGGGGGGCTCGAGCTGACCTCCTCGTGGCCACTAGTTGGACGGACACCCCCGGTCAAGGGGTCAAAAGTTTCAAATCTCCCCCAATTCCTCCAGCCTCGAGATTGGGGTTTTTACCGCGGAATGAGATGCATTCAAAGGCATCTTTGTTTTCCATAGAACTTGCCAGCAGCAGGGAGGCCAGGCGGAAAGCGTGGCTGGAAACTCCAGCTCCAGCTCTGCCGTCCTTGAAATTGGACCTTGTCTTCTCTCTTGTGCGCTTCCTCTCCTCGTGTTGGTGGGGAAGACATGAAACACGCGGGGCTCTCACCTGCCATCCGCAACCTGGAGGCGAGGAGCTCCCCGGGAGGTGCCCCAGGCGTGCCGGGGGACAGGCAGGGCAGGGGAGCGGAGAGCGTTGTGGACGGTGCTCTCTCACAGCCCGCTGAGCTTCCCCCTCCATCCCTGACCTATAAATCTTCTTTCAGTGAAGCCATCTCCAACGGCTGAGCGGTGACTAAAGCATCAGTGCTCATAGGAAATGGGAAACACATCCGACCCCGAGTAACAGGCTCTTTTTTCATACATGAGTTGAATCTGTGTGAAATTCCTTCCCTCGGATTATAAATAGAAACCAATGTGCCTTTCGGTTGGGCTTCTCTTTTTTTGTGAGGTTTTTCCCACAGACGAAAGGGATTTTCACTTTGGGAGAAGTGGATGCCAAAGGCAAGAGGGTTCTCAGTGGACGTGGAGGGGGGCCCTGCTTCCTCACCAGAGCCGGCGGTGATAGACGTCCTCAGCCTGACACCCCAGGCTCTTTCCTCTCTTACAAGAAAATGCCCCAGAGCAGGAGCAGGAGATGTGGCTCGGGCCCCACTCCTCCGGCTGCTGGGTGACCCGGACAGCTTGGGCTTTGCCCTCAAGACGCAGAGGGAGAGAAAACACGTCTGCACCTCTCAGGAGCCCAGTGGAAAAGTGATAGAGACGGAGAACAGGGGGGCGTCAGCTGCGGGGGACGGACCGTGGGCTCTGCCTACGTGGCCGAGAGTCCCTAGCAGCACACCCGTGAGAGCATTTCAGCAACCCCAGCGTCCGGAAAGCTGAACACGTAAATTTTAAAAACCCTCGACATGACCTTCCCCAAACGTGCGTGTGCATTTCTCACCTGTGTTTGTGCCACGTCACTGTTGGCCTAACCCCACGACGTGTGGCATAGGCACCGACTTTGAATTCTGCACGCGCCTGCCCCCAACGGTTTCACAATAAGGGACCTGGAATCTTTTCATTTAGAATTGTCACCAGCAAGCAGGTGTCCCCGGGCTGTGCGTGGGAGGCTGCAGACCGGCAGCTGGCAGGAAGGCTGGGGACCTCTTCCGATGATGGACACGGCTCCCCAGATCGGTAGCCCGGCGCCCAGCTGGTCATTTAGTCTCGCACACAATCAGCGGCTTACGACACCGTCGGTGACAGCAGCGCTACGTGCTACGGGACAGTGAGGTAGCCGGGGCTCTCCAGAAACAGGACTGGTGGGATACTGGACACGGGGGTGCAGAAGAGGAGGTTCATCACGGGGCCCGGCTCGTATGGCTCTGGGGGCTGAGACGTCCTGTGGTCTCCCCTGCAGGGACGGCCCAGGAGTTAGTCACCACTTGAACCCCGGGGCCTGAGAACCAGGAGCGCCCTCTGTCCAGGGGCGGGAGAAGACCGATGTCCCGGCTCCCATGGAGAGCTGCGAAGGTCCCGTGGGCGAGGGGCTGTGCGTGCCCAGGCCTGGGGCCCAGGGCGGGGCCCTTGGACACCCCCGTCCCACTGGAAATGGACATTTCGTCTCACCCTACAGCTTCTCTGCGAGGCAGATAGGACACGTATCATCTCCGAGATGCAAGCTACCCCTTCCCCAATATTACGGCCGAGAAATCGAAAGGAAACGGCGTGAGAACGTCCCAGTGGAGTCCAAACGCTGCCGTGAGATGCCGAGGACACCGGTCCTGCCCTGCCGCTCCCTAGCCAGCCTGGCTCTGGACAAGCCCCTCATGTTACGTGTTTTTCGAGTCTGTTTTCTGACTGACACCCCCTCCCAGGTGAGCACGGACTGTGAAGAAGCCTTCGAATGCTGCGAAGCCCAAGATGGTTGGGCCCGTCGCTGCTAGTGTAGTCACAGGGGAGGACAGAAGGGCCCCATCGCTGGCTGCTTCAGAACTGGACAGTCTCAAAATGGCATTCTGGAAGCTGCGGTGGGTGATGGGCTCCGATGACAGACCTGAGCACCACGTGTGGGTCCACCTGGCGGAGGTGACGCTGACATCCCCGTGAAGAAGCAGATTTCCCATCAAGGCGCCACCCAGATTGCGTGGTGACTTCGGACAAGGAGTGAGCGCTCTTCGGTGTCAGTGGTCTTCCTGGGCCGCGTGAGAACCATTGGAGGACCCGCTCCCCCTGTCCTGGCCGACGTCACATCGGCTGGCTGGCAGCTCAGGGTTGTCCCCAGCTGCCCCTGGCCCTCTCCCCGCTCTTCCCAAGCCCCCTCCCTGTCTCTGAATCCCCTAGGCTCCTGGGGGACTGGCTCACGGGGCCACGTCCTCCTCGCCACCGTGGACAGAACGTGGGCCGCGCACCCGCCATTTAGGGGGACTCTTCCCGTGGAAGGTGCCATCTCTCCTAAATGCAGCTCCTTCTCTCCTGACCCTCTGCCCTCTTCAAACGAGCTCTTAAACCTTTAAAACCATGTGGTTTCACTTTGAACTGTATCGGAGCTTAGAGCGTGTTATTTTGGCTCAAGGACAGAGGCTGGGTGGGGGGCTCAATTTCCCAGATGTGAGCTCGGTGGTCCTAATGAGTGAGCTGTTGCAGGGGCCGCCAGAGCCGGGACCCACACTCGGAGCTGTGGTGGTCCTGCCGGGTCCGCCACGGCTCTGAGCCTCCCGCACACCAGCCCTGCCACTGGCTTGCAGCCCTGCCGTATGACCTCGGGCTGGTCGAGAGGTGTGAAGATATGTTCCTGGCCCCGCTGGCAGATTCCAGTCTTCTGGGCCCAAGCCTCATGCAATCTGGAGAACCTTGTTTAAGAAAAAAATTCAAAATTAAAAATATAAAAGCAGTTACAAAAGGGAGTATTTGGAAAAGAAGCCGTAACAAACAGCGGGTTTAATTTAAAAGCATCGCTGAGTCCACCAGTAGTCTCACTAATGAGCAGCCTGACACGCATCTGTAACACCTCTTTGTTCCTGTCGTCTCTGGGGCTGCGTCTTCTTTGACCCCCACTCATGTGCAGAGAGGGAGGAAGGCGAGCCGGGCTTTCCGTGGGCGTGGCGGTGGCGGTGTGTCTCCATGCGTGGCTGCCGGTCGTTCGGGGAGAAGCCGCTTCTCCCCGCCAGGACGTTTTGTACTTCCGTCTGGCCTGCCGACCCCAGTGGCACCTGCGGGGAGAAGTTTCTAGACTGTCGTCAAACAGAAGGAAACTTCCGTGGAATCTGGACACTCTCAGTTCTCACTCCCTTCTCAGCGTTCGGATGCCGCGGTCCTGCCTCCCGGGTATTGCTTTTGTCCCATAAGCCGACATCTTGCTTCCATGTGTCACTTGGTTCCTTAATAAGGGAGTTTGACCACGACAAGCAAGGGTACCTTCAGATATGTCCAGATCAGGAGTCTGTAGTTTCTCACTTGTTTTACTTAAATACTCCCACGTGCTTTTCCAAGCTCCAGTTATAATGGCGTACTCAGACTTGGCCAAATGCATGTTTTGGTGCCACCAAAAGTGATTTACAAGTGTACGGTTTACACAGGACCTGCCCGCCCACCGTCGAGGGTGCTCCCGGTGGAAATGAACTTCCGTGTGACCGTGAGCCCAAGAAAGCCAAACCCACCGTCCACAGCCGTGCGCCTCTGTCTGGAGGAATCTTCCAGACGGTGTGTGGGTCTGTGCACCCCAAGCCTGGTGGCCCTCCGCGGTGTGTGCGGCATCACGGGCCCCTCTGTCTCCCCGTCCGACCTTCGGTTCTGGACCTCCAAGCTGTGGTCCGGGTCAGTCAGCGCAGGGCAGCACGCACGTCCCAGAAGCACGCCGATGCTAGCAGGGACGTCCCGACTGTCCCTGACCCCACGCACAGCCTCAACCTGTCCTTTACAACACAGACCCCACGCACCGACTTCCACGTAGCCACACACCAGGACGGCTGTGCTTCCCACAATGGTGGCAGAGGGCTGGTCAAAGTGGAAGGCTGAGGAGTCCTGGTCAATGGCAATAAAAGTGCCTTGCTCTTGCAAGTTTCCTAAGAACAAATGACCCTGGGAACTCACTAGAAGAGCCTCAGGGGTGCCAGGCCCTGGAGCTGAAGCTGCATTAGCACCAGGGTGAATCCACCTCCCCGTGGCCCGCGGACCCTGCAAGGAAGGCACTTTAGGACCCAGCTGGCAATGGGTGGTGCCCAGGCCTGATTCCAGGTCACAGAATCAAAGCCCTCCTTGACCCACGTGTGAATCTCTCAGACCATTAAGTCCCTCCCCTCTGTGTCAACAGCCACTGGTTTGCAGGCCCAGCATGTCACTAACTTGCCTTGACAACTGTCTAACAGGAATCCCTGCCATCAGATGATGTTGGCTCCTTCCAGGTGCCAAGGTCACCATAGAAGGGACAGTGCCACCCATAGAGTTGTGCAGTGCTCTACCTACACAACCAAACATGGCATCCAGCGGCCTCTCTTCCCAAATCCTCTTCCCCACTAAGGCCTGACTGACCTTTCTGAAATGGAAACCCAACACCACCACTTCCTACTCAAAACAAAACAAACACACACAAAAAACCCTTGGGTACCTTCAGTGTTCTCACCATGAAGCCTAAACTTTGTAACCAGGGACTCCAGGCCATTCCTTACCTGTCCAGCCTCATTTGTCACCGTCTTCGCAACTTGTATTCAAAGAGGCAGAGTTCCTCACTGCTCCAAATCCTCCAGTCTGCCCAGAGCACTCTTGCCCACCTCTCTGTCTGACAGACTCCCACTCCTCTTTCAGTTTGCCCATCACCACCTCCAGGAAGCCTTCCCTGGCCTGCCCACCCCCTGCTCTTGGTCGGCACTCCCTTTTGTGTGTTTCCACTGGATGCTGGCCTTGCCAAAGACCCGAGCCGAAACCTGTCCCAGCTTGTTAACGGGGCAGCTGTGCATTAGAGACGCCCTCCATGGCTGCAGGCTTCCTCCTGATGTCACAGATTGGTTAGGAGAGTAGCACCGGGGGGTTTTCATCGGCCCTGAATGTTCCGATACCGTCGTCTCATTGGTGGGATGTGTCCCAGCCTGGGCGGCCTGGCTGGACCTTCTCAGGACCTCAGCTGGGAGCTGCAGGCTGGTGGCCTCCCTGTGGGCCTCCACTCTCTGTGTTCGTGGGCGAAATTCCCAGCCACACCGCCCTGCTCCGCCTGCGAGGAGCTCGCCGCCCTCCCCGGCAGCTGCGGTAAAAACTTGGCTTTCAGTCCCCGGAGTCAGGAGAGCTGGATTAGCCCCCAGCTTCCCAGTCATCCCGCTCGGGGCGGCCCAGCTGCGTGCTGGGCTGAGGGGTCTGGCCCCAATGTGCCCCTTGCCACTGGTGGTGCTGGTCTGGGACTGCCTGGCGTTTCCTTGTGTTGTGCGCAGAACGCACCGCGTGCGGTGAGCTTCTGCCACACTCGCGGCTTGACCAGCATCATTCAAGCAGCAGGTCGCTTTGTGTCCCGCTCTCCAGGTACACAGACCTCCCCACCCCTGCAGAGGTGGAGTCTTGCGAGGCTCCTGCTTCGGAAGGAAGCAGCGTAGGAGCAGGCCCAGCCAGAGCAGTCATGGAAGGTCTGGCTTCTGCCCTGTCCCTACGGCCTGCAGCTGGCGTCCCAGATGTGACACCCTTTCCTGGAGGCCTCGGAGCTGGGCTGGGCATCCAGGCTGTTTTCAGGGCCTCCGGGTCTGATCCTGGCCCTTCTGGATTACGGGAGAGAAATTCCCAAATACTCCCTTCTGCGTTGCTCCTACGGTGGGCTGCGTCGTGTGCCGGAGTCAACAGGGACTGTCTTAGAGGGTCGTTCCAAAGACTGAAGGACGTGAGGGTTCTAGTTGCTCAGCCTGACGCTCAGCGCACAGTGAGCCGCCGACGTCCCGCTGCCCAGTGAACGACAAGATGACGTCATGGCACGCAGGCGGCTGGGGCTCTGCCCGGATCACCGCCCGCCAAGCACGTGTTATCAGGACCATCCCTCGCATTATACAACAGTAACACTGAGGCCGTGAAAACAGCCTCCAGCCTGTGCGCCTCTGGAGAGCCGAAGGACATGCCGGGGAGTCTGGGGCAGGGGTCTCCGCGTCCCGGCGCGTGCAGGTCTGCATCTCTCTGTGCCCCTGCGGAGAGGTCAGTTAGACGTGTGCAGTATCTTCCGATCGCAAGCTTTAAAGTCCTGGGTACGCTTTGCCAGGGCTCCTTCTGCCTGTGTCTTGGAGGCTGGAGACAGGGGCGGTGGGCTCGCGGCCAGCCCCGGGGATCATACCACCTGGAAGGGACCGTTGTCATCTTCTGCCTTGAGTTTTGTCACTGCAGCAGCCCTAGTCTGTCCTGCTGGCTGCGGCGACCTGAAGGTGACCAGCACGTCGGCTGGAGGGGGACAGACTGTCCGCTCTCTGCTTCCCTTTCCTCTGGTCTACCTGGGTTTTGAACGGGAACCCATTTCCAGCTCGCTCCAGCTCGATGTCTGTGTGCCCTTGGCCGGGCTGAGGCCCCGGAGCAGAATGAACGCTGGGGGCATCTCTGGGCCCGGGGTGTGACCCGGCTCTGCGGGTCTGCCTCTTACTGTCCTCATGAAGCCCGCAGGACACACTTCTGCCTTGTCCATTCTTCTTAATCACCAAAGAGGGGTCTTCTGGGGCCGTCTGTGATGCCTTGTGTGGAGCTCAGGGCAGCACCAGGGCGAGTCTGTGTCCCTTTCAACCTTCTATCCATGTCATTTCGGTGTGAAAGTCTTTACTCCTGAGAGGCACACGGTGTAGACAAGGGAGCTGCTGCCCCGGCTGGGCGCTCCGGCCGCATTCCGGACGTGTCAGCGAGCGAACGGCCGGGGTGTTGCCACCTGTACTGGGCACCGCGTGGGCAGTGCGGGCTGTGGCTGGGTGGAGAGCTTGCACACGAGGTCACTGCGTGCAGACAGGGCTGTCTGTGACTGTCTCTCATCCCAGACCAGGTGCCTGTGGGGGTCATTGGTCGGTCTGTTCGCTTCGTTCCTTGGAGGCGCCATGGCCGGACTGCCCGTGAGTGCTGCTGAGCGCGCTGACCACCGGCGTTCATTGAATCCCCGCAGGGATCTGAAAAAGTGGATTTCAGCCTCATTTGGGAAATGTTTGGGGATTTCCTAGGCACACCCCATGGCCAGTGGGCCATTGCCCTCTTTGGGTCAGAAGCAGCACTGTCCCTGCAGAAGGCACGGAGTGTACACTGGCCAGAGGGAGACTCTGTCGGTGCCCATTGGCGCCGTTATCTGCACGCCCCAGTTTCTCCCGTCCCCCGGCTCCCACCTCCCCGTCTTCCTCGGCTTAGAAAATACCACCTCGGCTCTTCCCACTGTGCCAGCGGCTCGGCCAGCCCCGCCTTCGGACGCCGTCTGGAGCACTTCACTCCTCACCGGCACACCACGCCTGGGCAAGCCCTCCGTGTCCCCTGGGCCGTTGAGGTCTCCTCCTCCCTGATGCCCCGGGCTGGTTCTTCACCTCCTCTTCCACTGCCTCTCGCCTGGCAGCAAGTGGTGCTGGGAATGCACTCGGTAGGTCCTGGTCCTCCTCAGTTTCAGATGCCATACGGGCACCGTGTCCCAGAGGTGACCGCAGGCTCCTACAGTGTCTCCCCCAGGACACCTGTCCAGGGACCTGTTCAGTTGTCACAATGCGGGGGGGGCTGCTACCACATCTCCTCTCGCGGGTGGAGGCCAGGGATGCCAGTCAGGGTCCTGCAGTGCACGGACGGCCCCAGCAGCCCCCAGGTCGCAGTGTCGAGGCCGAGAAAGCTCGGTGTGCAGGGACGTGGATGTCCCTACTGTTTGCCGACCGTCTGGAATACCGAATGGGGCGGAGCACTTTCATGTAACCTTCTTCCAAGTGGCCGAATTTACCCGGCCTTGAATCTGCCACCGTCGCTGTGTGATGGGGGAGGGCGGGGGCCAGTGCTGAGCAGGTGACAGCTTTTGGGTCGGAGCGCAAATCCGAGTTCTCGTGTGCTCGTTTATTGGCTTGTTTCCCACACACATGTCTGCAGGTAGACGCCTCAGGGCCACTGGCTAGCCTCCAGACACCATCACGGTCTTCCTGCCCTGCCACCCCCCGGGAGTGCCCGTCGTTGCCACTGCCTGGCTTCCGTAAT
This sequence comes from Taxidea taxus jeffersonii, assembly GCA_003697995.1. Lineage (NCBI taxonomy): Eukaryota > Metazoa > Chordata > Mammalia > Carnivora > Mustelidae > Taxidea > Taxidea taxus. Next base: position 12,948 of record RCUC01093658.1, on the reverse strand, counting down.
TGCAGGCATTTGGAAGGGAAAAGTGTGAGGAGCAAAAGACCAACTGTGTCTCCATCTTAAAATGCCTTTTTGACACCCTCCCCCGCCGCCCCAGTTCTGTCCACTAACAGGACACTCTGGAAGATGGAAGTTTTTAGTTGGGCACGGGACCACCTTGAACAAAATCCCCAGTGAAAACGGCGGGCGGGAAGCCATGGTGTCGGCCGTGCTTCTCAAACCCTGGGTGGCGTGGGGCACCCACTCTCTGGTCTTGGTTGTCCTGGACCCGTTTGCTCTTGGGGTCCCCTGACTTGCTCAGTGGCACCGTCACTCTCCGGGTCAGCTTGCTGCCAAAATGCGCTTCACACAGGAGCATACAGTCGGTGCTTGGTGACGATTTGTGATTTACCCAAGGAAGGGTCTGTCCCAGAAGCTCAAGGTTAGGATGATGGTCAGGCTCACCCATGCCCCCACGTAACGTCTCGGGAAAGTGTGTGCCCGAACCATCGGCAGTGATGGGGGCTCCTTCCCGGAGGCCTCTCCAACTTCGAGGAAACCCTGTTTCTTTATATTCCATGGTGTTTTCCAGCCTTAGACTGCATCATTGCTCCAATGCTCAGTGTTCCCGGCGCTCAGTGCTGCTACTCCTCAGACCCCTGGGATGGCCGTAGGCCCAAGAGGACTTTTCTCTCCGCTCGACAGGAGACAGAAGTTGGCACCCCAAGGTGCCAGCTGTGAGCTTGACATGAAACCATCTGGGTGGTGACCCCGTTCTTTCCACACCTCCCGTCTCCAGACTGCACCCCACGGCAGAGCGGGGCCTCACGACACCCCCTGTGTTCTGTGCAGTCCAGGTGCAGGTTATGGGGGTGAGACCAGGCCCTGCCCCATGGGGCCCCAAGCCAGTCCAGAGCCTCCTGGGTGTGGAAGGTGAGACAACAAGGAGGAAGTGAGAGTCATCTGGCCTGGGGGCATCCCAGGGGGCTTCAAAACCCGAGACCCTCGTCCTTGTCCTCATCTTCTTTGGATGGGCTGCTGCCCCACCTCCCAGCCAGGGGCTCGGCCTCTTGGGCTCCTCCAGAGTCTGCAAGGCCGCGCTGTCCCGCCAGTGGCCCTGGCCTCAGGAGCCAGGCGGTACACAGTTGTGCCTTCCGGAGTGAGCCGTTCGGGTCTTCGTGACGGCGGCCGCACCGCTCTGGGAACTGGGCACCGACTGTGCATCTGAAACTGCTGGATGGCATGGCTTGTGAACTCCATCTCAGCGGACATGCTCTTAAAGGAATCTTACCTGAGATCTTATTCCCTGGCCCAGATTTGGCGACGGCCCGCAAAGCCCAGGCTGGTCCTCCTGCTCCATCCCGCACGGCTGCCCAGGCTCACCCCCGGCTCTGAGCATGGCTCTGCTCTCCCGCGTTAGTACCGACTTGGCTGTCGTGTCTCCCGCTCCCCGCCCCACATCTGTGCACTTCAGCCTGGCTACTCACGTGGTCCCCGGACCAGCAGCTTCGGCCTCCCTAAAGGGGGCCAGGAGTGCAGAACCTCAGGCCCTAGCGGGGACGGACTGACTCGGAATCTGCCTGTTAACCAGGTTCCCAAGTAGCCAGAGCCTGGGATTGCACTGCCCAAGTCTGCAGCCCGGAGCGGCCACGGTGCCCGAGTGATTGTGGCGCGCGGCGGAGGCTGGCGGCCCACGGAGGACTGGCTGCACGTGGCTGTGTGTCGCCGGCCGCCGGAGCCCAGGCTGCCGAGCCTGCCGCGGACCCCCCCCCACCCCCACTGTGCTTCATGACACCGAGCGAGCCCCTCGGTCTCCAGGGCCATTGTTCAACTTGGCCCCGAACCGCACTGGGGCTCACAGCGATTGTCCAAACACTGAACTTCAAACAAACAAAGAGAAAATAACATCGGCGAGTCCGCTGCGATAAGCCGCCTTTATCGGCCCGTGGCTGTCGGCGGGCATGGGCCGCTCAGACGGCTGTCTCTTCCACGCGGTGAATAAACACCACCTGTTTGTGCAGGAGGACACGGGCGGCTCCCGCGGCCGCCGCTATCGGGGAGGAAGCACGAGGCTGGGCGTGTGCGTGTTTGGACGCACACCGACCCCGCGGGACAATAACCGTGCGCTGGACCGTGCGCTGGACCTGCCCTGGGGAAGCCAGATCGCGGCCCTGGCGGGCTCTGCCGAGCCTGCCTGGTTACTGCTTCCTGGAAGGCCGCTGCTGAGAAAGGGGACTTTCACCTCTTCCTGCCGCGGGGGCCCCTGTTAGCGTCTAGACGCCGGGCTCACAACGGCAGGGCCTTCCGGATCCCACTCTCTGGCCGTTGCCAGCTTCCGAGGCCACGGAGCTAAACTGGGATTTCCTGGATTCCCAGAGTCTTAGGGCTGGCAGGGCCTGGAGAGCCGCAGAGTCACCCCTTCTCTCTCTCTGCAGAAGGGAGGACGGAAGAGCAGGTCCAGAGGCGCTCTGGGCCCGCGCCCCTCGGCCCTGCTGAGTCCGGGGCAGATGCGTTGGGCCTGATGTCAGGGTGCACCCTCCGCGGCTTGTCCAGGGGTGTGACTCTGGTTTCCGTGCAGACCTGGCTGAGTTGCCCACAACAGCGCAGAATCTGGCGCCGTGTTTCTCAGGCCTTACGGTGCATTCGTGTCCCCGCGATTATGAGGGCGATTCTGGTTCACTGGGTCTGGGAGTCTCATTTCTAACCAGTCTGCAGTCAGTGAAGGTGTTCCTAAGGCTAGCACTGTGAATGGGGGTCCCAAATTCACTGTGCTGAGACTGGAGCAGTGAGAGGTGGGCAGCCATGTGCCCCCCCTCCCCCCGCCCCACACTGAGCTCACCGCGCTGGCACAAGTGACCCGGGCTCTTGTTTGGGCTCCAGACAGCTGGTGCTCAGGGTCACCTTGCTGGTGCTCTACCTGGGGGACGGAGCCACTGCGGAAACTCACAGCCCTGTCAGTCCTGGGCTGGGATTGTGGCCGCTTCCACTGAAAGAAGGTGGAAAGGAGGCCGTGGCCATCGCAGGCCTGCGCTCTAAGGGACTCCAGCAGCCTGTCCTTCGTGTGGCCGGGAGTTCGGAGCCGGCACACGGGAGCTCTGCCCACCTGCTGCAGGGGCTGCTCAGAGAGAGGGAGGCACGGCCGTCCCAGCATCCCGGTCAAGCTCAGCCCGCCAGCTGCCAGCCTCATGTCGCCACAACCAGTGACCGCCCTCCAGAGAGCAGAAGGGCTCCCAGCCATCCCCCGGCCCAGCTTGCAGGACCGTGTGCAAGAGAGACGGCGGCTGGGCCTCCACCAGGCTCTGAGGGGATTTGTTACCTGGTGCCAGGTCCTGGAAGAGCGACCGTCTGGTTTTCTTCCCCCGGTGCTAGCAGTGACAGTGGTCACAGCGACACCAGGACCGCCCCTGGAAACGAGGACGCACAATGGCCCTGGAACCAGCCAGGGAACACTGCCCACACGGGCATCTCCTCCAGCTTCCAGCGGTGGCAAGGGGTAAAAACCAAACTCGTGCCCGGTTTAAGGCGAGACGACCGTGTGCGGACCCCGAAAGCCCTGGGCGGTCCCGCTGCAGACGTGCTCCTGTCCCGTGGCCTCCTGTCCCGTGGCTGTCCCACGGCGAAGGCACTGCATCTTCGGGGCTTGGGCTCTCTGCCCCTCCACCTCGCTGTCTTTGGTTTCGTTCTCTGTCCAGCTCTCCCCGGAGCAGCCATGGCGGGCCAAGCGTCATGAGCCAACCACTCCGGCAGGGACGGTGATGCCCTGCCCGGCCAGACCTGAGTTGCAAGGGCACCTCAGATCTGCGGCGGGGTCGAGCCCATACTTCCATTCAGGGCAGCCGGGGGGGGGGTCACCCTGGAAACCCTGGTCTCCTCTGGAGCGCGGGAACGCAGGGAGCACGGGTGCCGAGAGCCGCCCCGCAGCGCGTGGGGCCCCCACGTCCCAAGTCAGGTGTGTCTGCCTGTCACTGGGGACTGTCACGGGAGAGCTTCTCCGAGAACAGCCGGCAGCCACCGTGGACGTGGCCAGAGGCCCACAGATGGTGCTAGCGCAGGTCTGACGTGCCCTCGCTGGGGCCTGGCTGGGAGGCAGCTCACAGTGCGGCTACTTAGAAGGGAGATTGTCATCACCGACTGTCACCGAATCATACCTGAAACCCTCAAGGATAAGTGGGAGGAATGACCTTCAAAAGCCGAGTCCCGACACCTCGAGAGCAGAACTGACCCCAGCCTCCCTCTGAGCCCAAACCCGCAAAGGAAACTGGCTGGGTTCTCCAGCCCCTGCAGACACGCATGGCGAGCCTGTAGCTCTCCTGGGGCGCGAGGTGGGGACACACGACTGAATGGGGGCATCCACGGCTCAGTCACGGGGCCGAGTGGGGGCTGTCTGGGGACTCAGCTTGGCTCCCAACTGGTCCACGGTTCCCCACCTCATGGCAGCTGGGTTCTGAGCAGGAGCTCACCTAGGGGGTCCTCCTGGACATACCTTTTCTAAGTCACTTGTGGGTCCAAGACCTCGCAAGAGACATTTTTGAAAAATATAGTGACCTAAGTGAAAATGAAAAAATAGTACTTGTGAAAGGTGGTGGGATGCGGTAAGACGGGTGCCTACAGGAGATGTGTAGACAGAAGCCGCTGCGAGGGAGCAGAGCCCAGGTGAGGGCGGGAATAGGCAGAGTCCCACCTCCATCGCTCTCGGCCACAGCAGCGTAGGGTCTGCCCACGTTCCAGGTGGGGAGAGGCAGGCACGAGCGCACAAGGAGCAACACAGAAATCCCTTCCCAGAGGAGTTTGTGGGTAGGTGCTGCTCTTGTGCTCTGGGAAGTGCGGCCTGCCACCTCTTCCGGGAGGGCCTCCTTGTTATCCCCCCAACAGTCCCATCTTGATGCACAGAAGGATTTAGTGAATATCTATGGAACCCACATTCCTCAGTTCTGGCTGCACAGTAACCTCCCGTGGGAAGCTTGAGACAAATACCCAGTCCGGGACCTGCCCTGGAGATTCGGACGTGGGTGGGCTGCCCTGGGGCCGGGGTATCTTTTAGAGGTTCCCGGGTGATTCTCTTCGCAGCAGGGCCGAGAACCTCACTGGTGAATGAACGAATTTACAACGGACGCGTTGGGATGAAGTGTTCTGGCTAACCAGGACGAGACAGCACTTTAGGAACCGAGTATTTACAAACTAAATATTGATAGAGCCGCACAGCAAAGAAAAACAAACGGGAAGAGAGGAGTGCGGAAGGGATAATACCGCGGAGGATGGGGGGGCGCTAACTAAGGAGACACCTGTCGCTGTGGGCGGTCGCGGCCTCAGCAGGGGACGTGAGCGCCCGGCGTGGGGTCTCGGCGACCAGCTGCAGACCCTGACCTGGGGACCAGATGAAAAGCCACGAGGGAAACCTTCCCCCAGAGGACGACTGGCCCAGGCTTCCCGCTCTCCCGTGACACTGTCACACGGGACACATCACAAGGGACGCGGGAAATTCTCTGCTCAACCAGGTTTCTGTGTTTTTTTTTCCTTCCACAAATGTGGCAAACACTTTGAAAATGTTTCAAGATGCTTTGAGATATTTTTCTTTATGGACTGAGCATCTATACCTCGGGCTGCATTTCTGTATGCGAAATCGTGCGTGCGGACATGCATAAGTGCACACGCATGCACACACTCAAATAGGGAGGCAACATTCCCAGGGAGACAGGTCTCTAGCAGCCTGCCACGGGGCTTTGCGCGGAGCCCTGCCCTCCTCACTGTTCTTTCTTACTGTGGCAAAAAACCCCAAATATATATATATACATTGTTTGTATATATACATATATATATATGTGGCATCTGGCAGCGGGACCTGGCGTATACATATGCCATAAAAACACCATAAGATCTGCTGTGTTACCCATTTTTAACCGCACCGTGCAGTGGTGTTAAGCACGCTGTTGTGTCCCAAACTGACCCACTACTTCTGTAATCTACTCGGCTGAAGACCAACCATTCCATCCAACTGTAGAACTCACAAAGCTCAGAAACATTTCCCGTGAGATGCGTGAGGAATAATTCAGAAGAGAGTGGCCGGTCACGTCCACTCTCTGAAGACCCACAGCTTAGGAGCTGGCGTTTAGCAGGGGCCTGTTATAAATGTTTACGGACTCAATTAATCGTACTCGGTTGGAATGAAGAACCCGAAGGGTCGACACTCAACAGAGATGTGTAAAATCCTCATTTAGATCTAAACCCAGAAAGACCTAGACTCCAAAGTCCAGCTCAGGAAGGGAGAAGAGTTGTCTGGTCTTCTAAAAATCGGGGCCACCTGGAGCACGCAGGAGGGCACAGAGCATGAAGCAGCCAGTCAGTGTGAGCCACGAGACGTCACCAACAGCGACATGTCCCCTGCGCGTCTGGGCACAACGTTTGGGATGCACTGGCAAACTTCCGTATGCCTCTCCTGGTCCCATCGCCCCGGCTTCCTTGCCTAGGCTTGACCACCTCCTTGACGTGGACATCTGTCATTCCTGTGCGTGTTTTTATATGTGGCCACACCCGGATTCTTCTAGAACATGCTATGAAGGCTGTTGTGCATGTTCTTGTGATGGATGTAAGTGGCTTCCTAGAGTACTCTCCTTCTGCCAGTTGCTTTGCTGGCTTCCCACTATGCTTCGAGACCCATCGGGGCTATCAGGGAGCTCTGTCGCTGGAGTTCGCCCCTCTGGGGTGCGCTCCAAACGACTCCCTTCTGCCCGTGGCTGGACCAGTGCGTGGATGCCGAGCAGCCGTGGCTCGCAGGTGAAGCTCGACACAGACGAGAGCCAGCGGGGTTCTCACGGTGACTCATCCCCTGGAGTCTCCCCCATTGACAGCCGGAGGCCAGTGGTGGTTTGTGTGACCTGTGCGGGTCAGACTCCCTCCAGATAAACCTTTCATTACTTTTTTGGTTAGAGCATGATTTCATCAAGCGACGGATTCCGTTGACTCATGTCTCCCTGATTCGAACAGGCATGCTGGCTGTCCTGAGTGACTGATTAGCTGCCTCGTTCTCCCCCTGGCTGCACGCTAGAACGACCCGGGGCGCTCCCAGCAGGTCCCGCTGCCGGGTACCAGTGCCAGAGATCCCATCCCAGCGTCTCCAGGATGGGGACTTAAAAGCATGGGGGCTTTTAAAGGCGTCCCCAGGTGGCTCTTGAATGTGAGAGAAACCGGGGTGGGAGCCAGCTGCACGGGGACGAGGCAGCTCCCGGGGGAGTTAGCCGTCTCTGGGCTCTGGGCTCCCACCGTCCCAGGGCCATCTGGTCTTCTGAGTGAGAAGGGTCGGCTGCCACAGTTGTTCGGTGTGATGTGGACAAAGCCGCTGATGGATGGACCTTTTGCAGGGGGCCAGATGCTCTGGCCTGCGGTGGGGCCCTTGCCCCAGAGACACTGGTGGGGTGGGATGGGGGAGGAAACTCGCCGAAGCCCCAGGATGCCAGACGACCAGGGGACGCGTCACAAAGGCCTGATCGGGGTAGAGCATCGGTGCAGCCTTTGAACCACACACAGCAATCTCATTTGGGTCTTTAGCGCTGAGGAGAGAGTGTGGGAGGCTAGGATTCCTATACTCATTTTGTTGACCGCACGGGAGCCTGGGTGAAGGGAGTCCGGCGGTGTCACAGCGCGCAGCAGATGGAGGAGACCTCCGTTGTTTGTTAAAGACCCCACACACTGGACATCCAGACCCCACGTGCTGCACAGCCTGGAAACCAGAGTCAACGCTGGGCCGTTCTCACCCCGAACAGCCACCTTCCTGTCTCCTCCGGTCTGGCTCCCGGATCTCTCCAGGGACGGCTCCATGGTGCAGGTGGGAAGGGGGTAGCCGGGCTCTCTGCCGGCTTCTCTTGGCAATTTCCACCCAGAGCGAGAGGAGCTTTTAGGTCCGTTTCCTGTCCTTTGCACAAATGATGCCCAAAAACGTCACGGACTCCTCAGGAGGCTGTTGCACCTGTAACATGCGTGATTAGAGGAGGTAGACCCCTGGCAAAAAGCCCTGTGGGAATCTGGAGCACTTTTAAGTTAGAAAAGCCGTCATTGTAATGACACACTCTCCAGAGACTAAAGTCCAATGTGCCTGGGCAGGACGGAGTATTTTCGGTAAAGATGATTTTGCTGTTATTGTAAGAGGACGTCTATATTTTGTCGAGATGTCGGTTTAAGTATGTGGGACACGTCGTGCACCGTGGGATGGAGCTACCAGGTGTACGAGGCCTCTTGTGCCTACTTGCTATGGGAATTCTCATAATAAAAAACAAAAATTTAAATAAAGCGAATATCTGGCCCAACAAGAATTCACGGACCCCTTAGAATAACTTTGTCTCCTCGTTCTAACATCTGTGGCTGCAGACTGGGGCCAGCGGTTTAGCTCGTTAGGGAATGCCTGTTGTCTAGGGTTGGGTTAGGTTTTCATCTCTCTCGTTGAAACGATCCAAAGCCATGACAGTACTTGTATTTTGCTTTTCCCATTCCGATCTGCGCAGACAATGTCAACAGCAGATCAGTAAGCCCTGACCGATCCCTGCCACGCGGTAGCCTCTTGTTGGGGAGGGGTTAGTGACCTCGAGAGACACAGGCTTCCTCCAGGAAGCTCACGGCACTTGGGAGAACAGGGAGTGTTGGAAGAAAAATAGCAGGTGCGATAGGCGAGCTTCATTTGGCTGCAGGCAGGGAGGCTTCCTGGAGGAAGTGACATTTCAGTTGAGACCTGAATGGTCAGTGGGAGGCGGTCAGGCCCAGAGTCCACTGCAGAGTCTTTCAAGCATTCCAGAGAGCCCTGGGCTCCCAGCTCCCTGCTGTCCGTGGCCGGGGCTCTGGGGGTGGGAAGGACCTCGCTGTCGAGCGTGATCAGCTCCCGGAGAGAGCAGCGGGGACCCTGCCTGCCCCTCCCACCCCTCCCTGTCAGCAGCTGGCCCTTAACAAGTGACTCATCTTTAGCGCGTTTGATATGAAGTGGGACAGCAAAAATAATCACCCGTCAAGGATTCTATCTTCATAAAGACACGGCGATGATCGGGTTTCAGAGTGCGCGGACGGCGTGAACCCCGGGAGCTCACCCTGCAAACAGGGCATTGATCTTCCTTGACTGCCTGGGTTGGGCCGCATCGGGCCGCAGCTCATATTTCCTGGACCTTTCGCGGAGAGATAAACGCGAGGAGGCGGGCAGCGATAAGAAGATAGTGCTGAGCCGGCTGCGTGGTGCCGAGCCCTGCCCGCCACAAGGTATCCCGGCACCGCTCGGAGAGTTCACGGTTCTGGGCGTTTCCTGGGTGCCAGGCGCCGTGCTCTGTCTGTGCCGTCGGATTTACTCCCTCGGATTCCTGGATCCGGAGATCCCTCATGTTGAAGCCTGAACTTTTGATCCCCTGCCCCAGCGTCTGCTCTCCCCGCATTCCTGCCAGCGCCACCGTGGCCCTCCTAGCCCCCGGCCAGTGGGTGAGCACGTCCCATGGTCCCGGCATGGGCTCCTGCCTGGGTGGCTGCTACCCCGAGCCAGACCTACACCCTCCCTCACCCGCACCCACCGTAGCCTTGTCTCCCACGGGCTTCCTGACTCCCGCCCTGGCCTGCAGTCTCTTCCCGCGCGCAGCCAGGGACGCTGCCCGAGGCAAGGGCTCAGTCTCACGGCGGTCTGGGGCCGACCTCTCCTTCAACCCCGCCCCCTTTCCTTCTAGATTTTTCTCTGTGGTCACTCTGTTGGGTTATTTCATCTGTAGCTTAACGTCTGTTTTCCTCCCCAGCTCCTGTATTTCTCCTGGGTCGCTCTTTGCTGAGCGCCCAGTGCAAGGCCCTGCTTTGTGATCTGGAATGGATGGGTAGATGGTGGCTCTGGGCCAAGCCACCCGGGCTTGAATTCCAGCTCTGCCACTTCCCGGCTGTCTTCACTGAAGGCTTCACAGGATCTTATGCAGAAGGCTGGCTGGTTCACCCATGTCTGATACACATGACCCCTCTTGCCCTAGCGCACCCCAGCACCACCCCGGCACTGTGGGAGGTGGGTCCTGGACAAGGGGGTGTGGGCAGAAAGGACGGACAAGGGCCCCGGGGCCCGTGGTGGGCCAGCATGGTCTGGAGCCCGTGACCCCAGGTGATCTGCAGCAGCCACACATGGAGAGGGCAAGACTCGGGGCAATGGGGCCATCCGGCCCAGAGCACAAATTCCCAGAGACTTCAATCCCTCCCCGCTGAATCCAGTAATTCTGTTTCTTGGGGCTGAGCCCGGAAACCATCTGAGACGCACACACAAGTTTGTGCAAGAATGTGGGCGGTTTATCACCACAGTTACAAGAGGGTAAATTTAGGAGTAATGTCAGAGTCCGAAACAAGGGGATTTAATCACAAGTTACGAGTAATGAGCCCAGTGAGGGGAAGCTGTGCAGCTGTTGACCTGAATTTCCCTGTCCTCATGCAGAACCTGAAGACACAGCCTTGCCCCCGGCGGCCGTGAGCAGCGTGTGCCATGCTGTGAATGTGGGCTCGTGTGTGTGCGCCGTGGACGAGGCTCCCGTGCAAATAAGACACGTATCAAAATAGGGATCACACCTCAGCAGAGACACTACTGCTGATTCTTATCTTTCCATATTTTGCATTTTCCAAATTTTCAAACATGAAAAAGTGCATTACTTTTGTAATTGATATAAGGGAGTAAATGTTAGGAACTTAACCACTCTACCAGTGGTCATTCTGGTTACACGCTGCAAGTTAAACAAGTCCTCTCATCTGGTATCTCCAAAGAGCCTTGAACAATATGATTGTCACCTTTTCAAATAGTCCCGTGGACAGAAAAGATGTTGAATGACATCAACATCTTGATTAGCAAATGACTAATGTCCGGCGTCCTGAGAGGAGAGTCGTAATAAACACATGAGTGAATGAGCGAGCTACCGCCGAGAGTTCCTGGGGACAGAGACTCTCCTCCATAACGGCTGCTATCCCACTCAGGCCAGTGGGCCAGGAACGAAGCACCGACTGTCCTTATTGTGGAAATCACAAAAGGGGCCCTCCAAGAGGTGAGGCCGCTCACCCAGAGTCACCCGGCTTATAAGAGGCGTCTCCTGGGGCCCTGAATCCGTGCCTTTCTGTGGCATCACACTCCAGGATGGGACGTGGGACCCATACATATCAGCTGGAGAGAGAGACACTTCTAGCTGGTGGGGCAGCGGGGGTTCGAAAGCAAAGTTGTAAGCCTGCCCACAATGGGGGTGCTGTGTCCTGGCTACACCCACTTGGGGCCCACGCCCACACAGCAGGCAGATGGCGTGCCCCGAAGGTCCAGGGGCCGACCAGATGCACCATCAGTGACATGGCTCACGCTCAGCCTGATGCCCGCCCTCCGAGCCCTCCTCACGCCCTCCTGTGAGCACAGCCGGCCTGCTGCTCTACACGTCCGCCCCTCGGCTCCGTAGGTCCTGTCTGTTTGCAGGCGGTCGTGTGCAGAGCGAGTCCTCCAGGATGGTCCCAGAGGAAGAAACGCCTGAGGGCTCTCTCTGTCTCTGAGTGCATGCTCAGAGGAAAAGCCATGTGCAGACCCAGCGAGACGGCAGCCCATCTACAAGGTGAAGAGAGAGGCCTCACCAGGAAGTACATGCCAACACCTAGATCTTGGGTTTGAGGCTTTCAGAACTGTGAGAACGTAACTGTGATATTCTATGGCATTTTGTGATGGCGGCCCCAGCGGACTCATGCATCCCCCGTGGCCAGCAAGGGAGCACGTCACTCACTCAAGGGGGGGCTTCCTGAGAGCCCGCCCCCCGCTTCGGATTTCGAGTCAGTGTTCATTAATGCACAGGCTGGAAACTGTTGGCCTTGACTCATTCTGACAGTGGTGTCAGGCCAGGCCCTCAGCCTCTCCGGGTTCCCCACGCTCTGGAAACTCATTCTAAAACCCCTCTTAAGCCCATGGGCTGTCCCAGAACAATCCATGAATTCCTTCTTTTCTGAAAGTTAGAAATGTTTTCGCTTCAGGGAGAAATCCCCAAGTATTGAAATTTTATTTTTATCCCCCTGATAGTAGAATATTAGTTTGGATGGCCCTTAAGAGAGCAAAACACTTTCACTCTCAATGTGTCTGGATGAGCAGAAACAGCAATGCGTGGGCTCCCCAAGTGCGACTTTTCATCTCCTTTTATCCCCCTGCCCCACTTTGCTCATGCAGATGGGAAGAGAAGTCCAAAAACGATTCATTCTCCAGCTTAGCCTGGCTCCAGCTTCAATGGCAAATGCATGGATTCTATCCAAAACTAGATGAGCGCGAGGGCCCCCCCCCCCCGGTTGGGAGGCAGCCAGAAACATGGCTGGGATGGGGCTGTTCTGCCACCGTCCCTAGGTCGTGGGGAAATGACCATTGTTTTTATTTTGCCAAGGGCTGGTCACTTATCATATGGACGAGAGGGCCAAGGGAAGTTCTTTCCCCTCTGCCGTTTCGCTTTGCAGGGCTAAATTAGTAATGGAGCAGCTTGGTCCAAGGGTTTTCTTCCCAGAATTTAATAAAAGGCACAGGTGTGGCTGCGGGGCACTCAGCCACGTGCAGCTCGGGGCAGCAAGGAGGGCTGGTTCCACGAGTCCCTATCTACGCAGAATCAGTCTTGTTCTGATTTAAGACAAGCTTGCTGCCAAGTAGCAAAACACAAGGAACCCCTTTCTTTTGCATTTGGATGCTTTCTTGGGCTGTGCACGTGTGTTGCCTTGTAGTAAAGATCTAGTTGACTGCTTCTTCCAAACCATTCCAAAACTAAGGGAAAGAGTTGAACGTGAGAAAAGAAAAAGTGGGCACAGTTATGGCATTCATACACCCCAATTAAGATCACTGAAAGGTTGTTTGGAAAGATGGAAGTAAATGAAGGAAGGGATCCAGTGTGACAGAGAGTTTCAGGGATCACCAGTGTCACCATTGTCACCACTGACATCACCATCATCACCATCATCACCATCATCATGATCACCGTCATCACCATCATCACCATC
>RCUC01093653.1:0-11707 GCA_003697995.1 Taxidea taxus jeffersonii | reverse complement strand
TTTTTTTTTTTTTTTTAAGGTTTTATTTATTTGACAGAGAGCAAGAGAGATCACAAGTAGGCAGAGGCAGGCAGAGAGAGAGGGGGAAGCAGAGCAGAGAGCCCGATGCAGGGCTTCATCCCAAGACCCTGGGATTATGACCTGAGCCGAAGGCAGGGGTTTAACCAACTGAACCACCCAGGTACCCCTTGAGCCCTGTTTCTTAGGAGAGTCAAGGAAGATTGCATCGCAATTCTTTATCAGGATGACATAGACTGTGGGGAGCACCTCTTTTGCGGGGAGAGATTGAGAATGCCTCTCAGGTTTCTCAGTAGTAATAGGACTATACTCAAAGGTTAAATCTCCTAAGTGTAGCATTGTGAAAAAGAGAAAACAGGAAAATAGTCACCAAAAATTATATCATTTTCCTCTATACTAACACGTATGTTCACAGACGTCATACAAATGAGTCCTTGTGGGTAAACCATGAAGTAATTTACATGAACGTAAGCAAGGAGATTTGCCCAACTATTTAAAAGAGAACGAAGGGATCATCATTTTTATTTAAAAATAACACCTGTGTCAGCCAGTGCCTATTGTTGGCTAAAGTAGCAAACAGCTCAGCAAGAGGAAATGATGACTATGGCATGTGGCCTCTGAAGCCTACTGCAAAAGATAGGGTTGAATTGTCTGAATGTTTCATCTGAAATCCCATTTAATTATCACTCTCTTCAGATTTTATAAATTCACATTACATCTAATTTCTACTTAATGAAAAGTGAGATAGGAGGCCTGTCAAGAGTTCGCAAGCCAGGTGTTTTAATGATTCCTCATATCTAAGCAAATCATGTGGTCTCCAGAGCTAGTAAGATAAGTGTATTTACTGTGAATTCTGACAGCTCACTCAATGAGATTAATACGTAAGTAGTTGAGTTTAATTTAGTGAGGATGCTTTCGGAGAATCTGTTCTTCAAAACGCATGGGTTCTAGAAGGATGTCCTTCTAGAAGTTCTAATGTTCTAGAAGTCCTTAGACTTATAGAAAGTAGCCTTTGATTCTCTTTTGTGGTTCCCTTTCCTGCTCCATTTCCCCCAGTGTTCCATTATCCTGTTTTAGCTGTGAGTTAGTCTGATACTGCTTATCTCCCAGGAATATAAAACTAACTGTGTTACTTAATACAAAGTTTCATGCAAATGGAAAAGCTACTTGGGCATCAGCTTCGGTGGGATGTTTCTGAAGTACCAGAGAAGTCAATCCGAGCCCTCAGCAAGTACTTTTTATTCTTGTAGGACTCCTTGGCTAGAAGCATGACTACTTGATGCTCGAATGATGGCACTTGTTTATCTGGTCCTTAATATTAAGTTCTGTTACCATTGTTCTCTGTGAAATGAGGGCAGCAGTAATACGACTTTCTGTTTTGCTTCACAGCTTTGTGGCTGACTGAAGCTATGCTAGCTCTTCTTTAATATTTATCCACTTGTCTATGTCATTGCTAACATTGTTGCCCTGTAGCTTGGGAGGACTTTTTCCTTGGAATTTTTTTGAAATTAGACTGATGACCAGGTGTAATTATCCACCATGTACCACTGATTACATGCATATATTCTACAGGTGATCATTAAGTCATCTTTTTTTATTAACATATTATCATATGTAATATATGATTTGTTTCAGGGGTACAGGTCTGTGCATCGTCTTACACAATTCACACCACTCACCATAGCACATGCCCTCCCCAATGTCCATCACCCTACCCCCCTCTCCTACCTCCCTCCCCCCAGCAACCCTCAGTTTGTTTCCTGAGATTAAGAGTCTCTTATGGTTTGTCTGTCTCCCTGGTCCCATCTTGTTTCATTTTTCCCTCTCTTCCCCCCATGAATCCCTCATCCTTCCTCTCAAATTCTTCATATCAGGGAGATCATATGATAATTGTCTTTCTCTGATTGACTTACTTCACTCTATTCCATCCATGTCATTGTAAATAGCAAGATTTGGGGTTTTTTGATGGCTGCATAGTATTCGTGTGTGTGTGGGTGTGTGTGGGTACCACATCTTCTTTATCCATTCATCTGTTGATGGACATCTAGGTTCTTTCCATAGTTTGGTTATTGTGGACATTGCTGCTATAAACATTTGGGTGCATGTGCCCCTTCGGATCACTACATTTGTATCTAAAGATACAAATGATAAAGATACTGGGTAAATACCCAGTAGTGCAATTGCTAGGTCATAGGGTAGCTCTGTTTTCAACTTTTTGAGGAATCTCCATGCTGTTTTCCAGAGTGGCTGCACCAGCTTGCATTCCCACCAACAATGTAGGAGGGTTACCCTTTCTCTGCATCCTCCCCAACACCTGTCATTTCCATGGCATCAGTCATTCTGACTGGTGTGAGGTGGTATCATTGTGGTTTTGATTTGTATTTCCCTGATGCTGAGTGATGTGGAGCATCAAGTTGTCTTTCTTAAAAGTTCTGTAAAAAAATCAGTAAATTTTACAGATCTCTTCCCAATCCATTTCTTAAGTGGAGGGTCATTTTCAATCTTGCATGACTTTCTGAGGAAGCAACTTGTTTTCTTTGTTCAGACATATTTTATGAGTCTGATAGACTTATAATTCAATAAACAAAAATATTTATAATGGACACAATAATAGAATAATTACATAAAGTTTCTCTAATTTATTTTTAGTATTTAGCTAATCACCATCCCCCTTAGTCCATTTTTTCCAGGTCTTAGATATAGAGGTCATTCTTTAAGCCAGGATTCTTCTTCCACCGCAGGATTACCCTAGCAGAGCTTTCAGTACTTCGATGAGCATATAATAACCAAGAATTTGACTCGAGGGTGCTCAGCAGGCCAGGCTGTAGTGGCAGATGGATATGACAGGAATTTGGTAGAGTCTGAAAGACTGCTGACCTTCTACGTGCAAGTAAATGTGGGGCTTTAGAGAGTCTCATTTTCTTAGCAGAACCTATCACTTATTAAAACTGCAGTAACTTAAAAAAATTATGATAGGGAAATTGTGTGTTGGCATTTTATGTTGCTTTTATATATATCTGATATTCACTTCTGCTTCTTTAAGGGAAATGTTTGATGGGATGGTTTTCACTGTAGTGTACAAGGAACAGGAGAGCATGAATCTATCAGAAACAATTAGAGAAAATCTGCCAGGAAACACAAGGGGGGAATGATCTGTGGAAGATTCTTCTGGGTTTTCACTTCCAGTGTTTCAGTATTTTTTGCTTTTATAGGCATATAGAAATTTTACAGTAGTCAAAACTAAAATCAATGTATCAATAGTTTTTCAAAAAAAGATGACATGAAAACCTCAATTTTAATGAAAGAAGCTGTGAAGAAAATACTTAGTTCTCTAGCTTTATGCTTCATAATTATCATTAACCTAAACAAAATAATTTATGCTAGTAAAAAGACTTTATACCTTTTATGATTTGTTTACTTATAGATTATCATCTAATCTATTTGCCTTCTTACTGGAGTTAAACATTTACCTTTACTCTAAAATTATCATTAAAAATCCTGAGAGATGTTACATATTTTTTAAAAGGTGCTTGAGGGGCACCTGGATGGCTCAGTTGGTTGGGTGTCTGACTCTTGATTTTGGCTCGGGTCATGATCTCAGGGTCATGGGATCAAGCCCCATGCGGGGCTCTGCACTCAGCAGGGAGTTGGCTTGCAATTCTCTCCCTCAGCCCCTCCCCCTGCATACTCTCTCTCTCTAAAATAACTAAGTAAATCTTTTTAAAAATGGTACTTGAATATTTGGTTGGACTATCTTCGGTGCATAATCAAAGTATACCCTTTTTCTTTCTCTTTAAGAAGTGTCTCATCTTAATTTCTTTAAGATTCTAAGGTTATACAGAATTCTAAGGTTATATTTATAAAACTAATGAGCATTATCTATTGAATGCGACAGACACTTTTCTAAATACTGTTATTTCTTCAGTTCTCACAACAACACTGTAGTTAAGTCCTATTTTTATCACTGTTTTATAAATTAGAACTCTAAAGCAGGCACAGGGAGGTTGAGTAACACAGCATGGTTATACAGCTAGTAAGTGACAAAGGCAAAATTCAAATCCACAGAACCTTCTTCCACAGCCCTTGCTCTTCATCACTCTGTCCCGGCTCCCTGAATAGACATGTTGCCATTTTATGTCAGTCAACAAGTATTTAGTCAACATTTCCTGTGTGTTTATAAATAAAACCTAGAATATCAGAAAAGTTTTATATTATGTTAAAGGTTGAGAGTCTAATGGGACCTTACTAAAATAGGCACAAACACACACCATATAAAGTTCAAGTCAGAGGTCTGTAATTGGAGCATAAGTTCCTGTTGAAACAATGGAAAAGGGAAGATTACTCTGGGAAGAATTCAAGTTAAGTTTTGTAGAGGAGATGATGTTAGTGGGATTTAAGCCTTCAGGAAGGTGTGAGTGAGGCCTGCAAGGTAGCTCTGGGCAAAATGTAGAGGACCTTGGATATCAGCATAGGCCATAGGAAGTGAGCAGCATGATAATGTCTGCATTGTAGGTGCAAAGTGTTAGCAGCATGAACAGTGAATTAAAGGTGGCTCAAAGGGTTTGGGGAAACAGGGAATGTCAGTAAGATGAGTGTGCTTTAACATAGCAGATGGCACCGTGGATCCAGAACTGTCACAGAACCAGTGCCTAAGGAAAGCAAATTAATAGAGCTAACAGTCTTCAAAATAAGAGTCGGTGCCTTCAGAGAGATTTAAGGAATGTCAGACCCATAAAAAATAATTATAGATACTGAAAATTTTAAACAGGACCAAAAACCATAAGATAGGGGCACCTGGATGGCTTAGTGGGTTAAAGCCTCTGCCTTTGGCTCAGGTCATGATCCCAGGATCCTGGGATCGAGCCCCGTGTTGGGCTCTCTGCTCTGCGGGGAGCTCTTCTTTCTCCCTCTGCCTACTTGTGATCTCTATCTGTCAAATAAATAAATAAATAAATCTAAAAAAAAATTTAAATTAAAAAAAAAAAACAAAAACAACCATAAGATACCTAGGAATAAACCTAACCAAAGAGGTAGAGGATCTATACTCTAGAAACTACAGAACACTTATGAAAGAAATTGAGGAAAACACAAAGAGATGGTAAAACATTCCAAGCTCATGAATTGGAAGAATAAACATTGTGAAAACGCCTATGCTGCCCAGAGCAATCTATATCGTCAGTGCCATCCTGACCAAAAAACAATCGGCATTTTTCAGAGAGCTAAACAAACAATCCTAAAATTTGTATGAAACCAGAAAAGACCCCAAATTGCCAGGGGAATGCTGAAAAAGATAACCAAAGCTGGGAGCATCACGTTGCCTCATTTCATGCTGTATTACAAAGCTGTGATCACCAAGACAGCATAGTACTGGCACAACAAAGACAAATAGACCAGTGGAACAGAATACAGACTCCAAAAATGGACCCTCAACTCTATGTTCAGCTAATCTTTGACAAATCATAAAAAATATCCAATGGGAAAAGACAATCTCTTCAGTAAGTAGTGCTGGGATAATTGGACAGCCACATGCAGAAGAATGAAACTGGACTATTCTCTTACACCACACACAAAGATAAACTCAAAATGGATGAAAGACCTCAACGTGAGGCAGGAATCCATCAGAATCCTAGGAGAACATAGGCAGTAACCTCTTCGACATCGGCCACAGCACCTTCTTTCAAGACACATCTCCAAAAGCAAAGGAAATAAAAGCAACAATGAACTTTTGAGACTTCATAAAAATAAAAAGCTTCTGCACAGCAAAGAAAACAGTCAGCAAAACTAAGAGGCAACCCATGGAATTGAAGATATTTGCAAATGACATTATCACAGAAAGGACTAGTATCCGAGACCTATAAAGAACTTCTCAAACTCAACACCCAATTTTTGAAGTTTAAAAAATAGTCAGCAGATTGGTAGAGTTGCACCATGGACCAGGTTTAAAAACAAATCAGTTTTACATAATAAAAATATATATATAAATAAATATCGGGTGACAGATCAAACAGAGTAATTCTCCCAGAATATAATACAAAAAGACAGTTAGATGGAAAGTATATAAGAAGAGAGGGAAGATAGAACCAGAAGTTTCGACATTTATTTCATAGAAATAGCGAAAGGAAAGAAGGCGTGACATGGAGGGCAGGAAACAGTGCAAGAGCCGACTAAAGATGGAACTCTTCACATTGAAGTGGACAACAGTCCACAGACTGGAGCAGAATGACTGGCAAATGACAACGCCTAGCTAAAGAGAGAATGCAAAACATTCCGGAAAAGAGAAAAAATTCATTACCTAGAAAGAACGGTAATCAGATCGCAGTGGTTTGCAATACCATATTTGTCATATATGCTGTCTATGCAGCATGCGGTGTGTGTGTGTGTGTGTGTGTGTGTGTGTGTGTGTGTGTGTGTGAGAGACCGTGTGACCTTCAGGACTGACGTGCCCATTCCCCAGCCCTGTGTTGGCACCTGACAGTAATTCAGTAAGTCTTCCTGGTGTTGCCTTCTATTAAAGAAAGTCACCTTGCCCAAGGTCATGGCCCTTCCCAGGAGTGGCCCATATCCAGTGACTTGTCAGTTGGAGAGATCAGGGCCTCACCTGTTTGCTTCCGTTCAGGATGACTCTGAAGGTCATTGTAGCTCTGGAACTCCCTGTAGGATCATCTGAGGTTGCTCCTGTTGCTCGTTGCACTTCAGCTTCTCCGTCTGCCCAGTCCCGTGTTCCTCACTTCTCCCCGAGTGTAGATCCTGAGACCACCTCCCAGTAAACTTCCTGTATGCAGATCTCTGCCTCAGAGTTGGCGTCCCAGAGAATGCAACCTGTGACAGTGTTCTTTCCAGCTGCCCTTGAGACAACTGACTAAAGCTGACTGTGCAAAGAAAATCCCAACCAACTCCTTCAAAAGATGACCGAAGAGAACACGTTCTCTCACCACGGTGAGATGTGATTACACATTAACAATGACCCCCCTCCCCCAGCCACCACACACACACACACACACACATGCACACACACCTGCTCTTTAGAATTCAAGTGTTGTGCCTATCATCGGTTACATGAAAGTGATATTTAAATGAAGCTGGTGGATGTCAAAGTAGGCACAGGATAAGCCTCATGAAACAGCGCACTCAAATGGAATCCTTTTCAAGTGTTTTCCTCCTAACCAAAATTGTAAGAAAAGGCAAATAAGTACTCATCCTTGTGATTTTACAAAGTACGTTTTCCCAGAATGCCAGCTTACAGAGAAGGTCTGTAATATCAGGTGCTTAATCGTCAGGAAAATTAGGGGGAACAGAATGAAAGCATGAAGGTGATATAGAGCCATCCTAGTTTTCTAGTTTATCAAAGTGTTTTTCTTATGTAATTCATTTGTAACTGACATTTGATGCAATCTTGTAAAGGAAGACTTAACTAAACACGCACCTTTGAAATGTGCCAAAGGGGGGCACCTGGGTGGCTCAGTTGGTTAAACGACTGCCTTCAGCTCAGGTCATAATCCTGGAGTCCCGGGATCGAGTCCCGCATCAGGCTCCCAGCTCCATGGGGAGTCTGCTTCTCCCTCTGACCTTCTCCTCACTCATGCTCTCTCTCACTGTCTCTCTCTCAAATAAATAAATAAATAAAATATTAAAAAAAAGAAAGAAATGTGCCAAAGGGACGGAAGGACAGGTGTGAATGCTGCTCAGCATTTTTGCACCAGAAGGTGCAGCCGCTGTATCACTTGGTGACTATCATATCCGTAGGGCTGACCCATTCAGGACTTTGGCCTCCCAGTCTGCAATCCTCTGTTCCCCAGTACTCTTGACCTCCACGTAACCTTCACCATTGTCACACCTCCTGTACATAGCTGTCCACTTTTCCCGGCACCATTTATTGAAGAGACTGCCTTTTTTCCACTGGATATTTTTTTTCCTGCTTTGTCGAAGATTATTTGACCATGCAGTTGTGGGTCCATATCTGGGCTCTCTACTGTGTTTCGCTGGTCTATGTGTCTGTTTTTGTGCCAGTGCCATGCTGTCTTGGTGATCACAGCCTTGTAGTAAAGCTTGAAATCAGGCAATGTGATGCCCTCAGTTTTGTTTTTCTTTTTCAACATTTCCTTAGCAATTTGGGGTCTCTTCTGATTCCATACAAATTTTAGGATTGTTTGCTCCAGCTCTTTGAAAAATGCCGGTGGAATTTGGATCCGGATGACATTGAAAGTATAGATTGCTCTGGGCAGTATAGACATTTTAACAATGTTTATTCTTCCGATCCACGAGCATGGAATGCTCTTCCATCTTTTTGTGTCTTCTTCAGTTTCTTTCATGAGTGTTCTGTAGTTCCTCGAGTACAGATCCTTTACCTCTTTAGTTAGGTTTATTCCCAGGTATCTTATGGTTCTTGGTGCTATAGTAAATGGAATCGATTCTCTCATTTCCCTTTCTGTGTTTTCATTATTAGTGTATAAGAAAGGAACTGATTTCTGTGCACTGATTTTGTATCTTGCCACATTACTGAATTGCTGTATATAAAAAAAAAAACACTGAGGAAAACTCAAAGACAAGCTTCAGGCTAGGAAAAATATTTGCAAGATTGTGGAAAGTGACAAAAAGAATTCAGGTTATAAGAATAATAATAAAATAAGAAAGAAGCAGGAAATGGATAGAAGACGGCAAAAATGAGCATTTTATAAAAGTGGATATATATGAAAGGACATTAGCCTTCTTTAGGAATCAGGGAATTGTGAACTAAAAACACAGTGAGACACCATTTCACACCCACTAGAATAGCAACATTAAAAAGTCAGCCAATATCAAATGTGGATTTTGATGTGGGTGGTGGGAATTCTTGTGCACTGATGACTGAGGGCAAATTGTTACAACCACTTAAAAAGATGGTTGGGCAGTACTTCGTAAGATTGAGTATGCATGTGCCCTAATTCAGACAAAACTCTTGTATACACGCGTCATACTACGTATAAGAATTCTTGTAGCAGAATTGTGTGTGACTGGCTGTGCGTGTCTGTCAAAGCAAGAGGAGGAGAGAGAAGAAATTAGCTGAATGTCCATCAATAGGAAAATAGATAAAATGTGCTCAATCACACATTGGATTCATATAGTAATAAAAATGAATTACAGCTGAACACAACAACATGCACAAATCCGAAAAACAGTGTTTTGAAAACCAAACAAAACAAAGGAACCTTTAGATAAAATCAAGACTAATGGGTACCTCTGGGTAGAGGGAGGGGTGGGATGGGCTAGAGTCTGGATGAAGTCTCACACGGGGAACCACTAAGTGTTTGTGTTATTTTACTTCAGCCAAGTAGTGGGTAGACAGGTATTTCTCCCCCTTTTAAAAAATATTCATATATATTAAATATCCTTTTTGTATGTATATGTCAAAATTAAAATACAGGTTTTGGAAATGTTTCACTTAGAATAAGAAAAAGGCTAATAAGTAGGTCATTAATACTTCCCATCTTTAATTTTTTAACCTCTTATTTCTCTTACAGTTTTGAGTTATTTGTAACCATTCTTTCCTATAATGAGAGCTAGTACTAAGCTGATGCAACTGAACATTTTGAAAAATCTTTCAAGATCAGGGCCATCAGACTAATTCATTTTAAATCAAGTTGTTAGGATACAAATCTTTCACATTAATAGACTGGGCTCCTGTTTTGTGTGATTTTTCCATAATCTATTGATAAACAGATGTAATTATTGTTACCCTCTAGACTTTACATCAGGCCACAAAAAACCCTTCTGAGTGACTGAAATGTTTCATTGCTCAAAGTTTTCATACATTCATGCTATTTCCAGAAATAATCAGTGCCATCAATGTGTACGTGTGTTTCATAAGCAGATAATTCAAGAGCTTCATGTAGCTGGTGTTTTCCTTATTGACACTGAATGACTGACTTTATATGTAAATGTGTATTTAACAGGAAATTGCCCGGCATTTACGCCCTGGAACCCTCCGAGCCGTCTTCGGTAAAACTAAGATCCAGAATGCCGTTCACTGTACCGATCTACCAGAGGACGGCCTCTTAGAGGTAAGATAAAGAAGAGCAAACTTCCTATTTATATTTCAAACTCATCTCAGCAGTTCTGGTTCGTAAGAAACATATTAATATTCTTGGATTGCACTATTACTTGGCCACCTGAGGACTTTAGACTGGAACTATGACCGGGTTGTAGAATGCCACATACACCAGTCACAGAGAATTAAGGTATGTCTGTGATTGGCATATGTTGGCATATATGGGCCAGTATTTTAATGCATACATTTAAAAATAATTTAAAAAATGAAAAACTACAGCAGTCATTAAATAATGTGAAATTTGTTTTAAAAACAGGTAAAAATACCATTACCGGGAGTTTCTAGTCATAAATATACATCATATACAATATTTATATTTATGTACATAAATATACATAAATATACAAAATTGAGAAGTCCAATATGCAGTGTGATAACATTCAAAGTAAAATTGACCATTTACTGACTCTTTATATGCTGGTTTCTAGCATGATAGATGAATGCTTTCTATAAAGTAATTCTTTTAATCTCCAAAGCAACTCAAATTCATTGGCATAAGGCTCCACACCGAGCATAGAGTGGAACATGGGGCCTGAACTCATGTCCCTGAGAGCAAGACCTGAGCTTAGGTCAAGAGTCAGACACTTACCTGACTGAGCCACCAGGCACCCCAGTCTGGTTTGGTTAAAAAGTCATTTCTAGCCCAAAAGCAAAAAAACTTTAAAGAAAAAAATAGAAATTTTTAAAGTTTTACAGTTTTTTAACTTTTATATGTCAAAAGGAAATAAACTGAAATGAAGACACATGATAAATTAGTGACTATAGCATAAATGACAGAAAAATGATTGGTATCTTCAGTATGTCTATTTAATTTAGAGAGTGTTATTTATGTCTTATGTCACATTTATCAGTCGGTTTTTTTCCGCCTTTGAAGTCATACCTAGAAAGGTCTTTACCCATATTTTTCTTTCATTTTCTTACACCGAAACATCCAGTCTACCTGGAGTTCGACATATGGTACGAGGTGTGGACTAGGCAGCTGCCCTGACGCGGTTAAACCTTCCGTGCTTTCATCGTTCCTTCTCATTTACCAAGTATTTGCCTGTATGTCTGTCTGTTTCTGAACTTTCAGTTTTACCCCGTTGGCCTGTGCCAGCAAAACGCTATTTCTATTATTGCACTTTATTTATACTTTGAAAAGTTTCCTTGGTTATTCTCCTAAATTTATTCCTTCTCGTGAACTTCACATGCGTTTAGCCAGTGTTTCACCCCATCCCCACAGGAGGCACATGGGGCCCGACTGATGGTATGTTTGTGCATGAGTGTGGGACTGATGGAGCTGTACCGGTGACCTCCCATCTGTGTTGATGGACGCCTCTCCTTTCATGCAAGCATGGCGTCTCTTTTCCACAGGGGCTTGGATGCAGCATATTGCATTTATTCCCATTGTTTTTTTATTTTGTTGCTATAGAGAATGAGTCTGTTAACTCCATTGAGGTTTTTTGCTATAAGCCACGATGTTAATGTAGTAAACAGGCAATAACATGGGAGTGTAATCCTACCTAAACTATGAACTCTGTTATGAATTTTGACATACTTGTGAGCTATAAAATTGTAACAAACTTCATTTTTTAATTACCCAAAGTAGGACATGTTTATTTAAAA